>VNJS01000301.1:0-17762 GCA_008042575.1 Drosophila watanabei
TAATTCGCGTATGTGACGCTTGGTCACACTGATTTCTGCTATAAAAATACGCCAAGGTGCAGAAACTATCGACTTATCGATTGGTTTAAAAAGCGATATGATATCGATAAAATATAGTTACAATATTTTTACAGCGTTAAAAACTTGATAAAACTGATTTGAAGATAAGTTGAATCCATATGAGTTATATGTTATATAGATGTAGTGAAATATTTAAAGAAAATTATTTTTCAAAATATTCAAACATACCCTTCAATACCCATGTAATTATTTCCTGAGGTGTTAGATGGAAATAAACAAAAATAACTAACAAAACGATGTGCTCAACTAAATTATATCTCGGAGCAATGACCGAGCAATGAATAACAGTATTCACTAACAATGTATTCCAGATTGCTTGGTTTACAAAGGTTGTTCCATTGTATAAACATAAGAATCGATCTTGCCTTTCTGTCCATTAATAAAAAATAAAAACACATCCCAAAATAATACAACCCAAATATAATTTTTTACCACCATAGACCAAAGTTTATTTACAATTACTTTTAGCAGTAAATAAATGACGTTACTCAGCATAAACCCTTACATAGTCAATGATCATGGCGCTTTGCCTGCCCCAGGTGGGAGCCCAAGTTTCCCGCTGTTTCCAAAAGGAGAGCGCCGCTCGAGGCTCTCGGTTTTTGTACGGCTTAACATCCTTGTCCAGGATACTGTCATCGAAATTAAGGAATCCTCCAACAGTAACGCCAAAAATGAAGAAGCATTTCTCGTTAAAATAGGGCAAACCATCGTACAGCTCTCCGTAGATCTCCTCGTCCACCATTAGCGTTATTTTATCCCTCTGCCAGATCATGGTGTAGTTGTGGAAATCATCGCCATAATGAGCTTTGCTAACTTGGTCTTTAAGGAATTGAACAGCTCGGCCATGATGCCAGACCACCATGCCGCCATAAAGATGATTACCGGATATATCTTCGCCCTGCTTGGTTCTTAAATTAGCGTTACCGCGGGCGTAGGCAATGCCTGAAAATATAATTAAAATGATGTGGAATATTTAAACTTAATATTGAACATTTCAACTTACGCAGTTGCTTTGAATAATGTGATTCCGCATAGGTGGAAACGGGCTGCAGCATTAGATCTAAAGTGTAATTACAAAATATAATTGAATACATATTAAAACCAAATTTGTAATATTTACTACTTACAGGGGAAAAGCCAGTCCCCCTTTGGCAGCTTTGCTCGCACAACTATCTTTCCGAACTTGAAGTTGAACGAGTCCCTGGTGTGGATTTGGGCGGAGAAAACCGGTGGCTTGATGGTGTAAAACGTGCTCTGGGCAATGTTGCACTCCTGATCCGGACTCTCGACCGCCGTGCACCGGTCTCCCAGCTTGAAGCTGCCTTCCTTCACCTCACTGGCCACAGTGGGAACGATATAGAGATTACCTTCCTTTACGAACGAATTCCGTGGAGAATCATCGAAGGCAACCAGCTCCTCCTCCACGTGGTACATGCGCTGCCGGATGTCGTGCTTCCAGGTGCTCTTATTTAGCTGCGCCTCCAAAAAGTTGTCCTCGAAAATCAGTTCACCCTGACAGGTGCGCCGCCCACTGTTGACTATGGTCTGGGCGGGCTTGCATCGCTTGCCTTGCTGCTGCGGAGCCAGAATGGCCTCACACTCGCCCTCGCCCGAGGGGAAGTTGATGTTCCGCGAGCTGGTGTTCCTGGTGGTCAGCAAACGCTTGTTTATGATCACCCTGGTCTCGCTCTTCTCGAATATCTCCTCGTTGTACTGCACCAGCATCGATATCTGAAGCTTGTCGTTATTCTGAAGACTCGTCTTCTGTTTGGAAACCCAACTGCCATTCAACGACTCCGTAATGTAATCCATTAACGGCGGGCAGCTATCGTCTATTTGGAGCATATAGAACACTCGTTGAATGCCAGGTTCATCTGAAGTACAACTCATAAAAAAAATAATTATAAATTATTATCATTTAATATTGAAACATTACCTGGTATGGACACCTCGAAACCATGTTCATTGAGCATTTCAAAGTCAATGCCGGGTATCTTGAAGCCCGAAACATCATAATTTGAGATGATCAATAATATGCAGGTTAGGCTTTTCCAGCCCATGACGCAGTTTTAATTACTTTTAAAGCATATACTAACTAGATTCTGATTAAAGTGCTATTCATAGAAGCTCTACAGCGCGACTACTGCATCAGATTGAAATCTTGATCTGAAAAGCTTAGTTTGTTTATTAAAGCTTTACTCGATTAAAAATTGAATTACATTACGCACATGAAAAAATTAATTTCTAGACGTGCAATGAACTCAATTAATCGGGAATTTATATTTATAGCATTGCAGGGTATTAAAAGATTAGTGTATAGATTAGCAACAAAGTGAAGGAGTAGTTTCCGACCCTATAAATCATAAATATTCTTGATCAGCATCAACATGTTTGGACTAAAATATATTTTACTCAATTTGTTATATATTTTGTAAGGGGTTACGTCGTTACAATCGCAAAAAATAACAAATAAATTAAATTTTTAAATTTTAATTTACTATGTTGATTTCTTTACCTAATTAAAACTAGCATGTAAAAGTTCCGAGTTGAAATTAATGCATTTTTGGCTTAGTTATGATCCATTTTCTTAGAAGCGTATATAAATTTCGGCTGCCCGAAGTTAGCTACCTTTTTATTAGCTTTTATATTATACATATATTATTGGCATAGGTTAGTTCTTTATTTTTAAATATTTCAAACGTCAAGGAATCTTAAAAGGATACTTACTTTCCTTTCAAACTTAAGAGAGCTAAAGAAGCATCAAGAACGACATATTTAAAATACAAAATTAATCTTTTTAAATCAATCAAAGCAAACTTCCTTTTTCTCAGAAGAGTCTACGACCTTTTTCATCTTTTTGAATTACTATAAAATACCGCTGCTCTCAGATAAAATAAATATTCCATTAAAAAATCTGTGTTGCTATAATATATAATTATTTCTTAATTGTTGGTGATTTTTCCAAGTGTAAAACGAGCTTCCATTACGGAATCAGCTGTGCAAAGCTTTTTGTAAATCAAGAGGAGAGCCAGAAGAGCCGCTAGAACTACAATTCCGGGCTGTAGTATTTGATGATTATAAAATGTTTAATTCTCAGAGAAGCCAGATCGCAGCGGGAGCTGATATGATGATCAGGGATTTGCACAAGCCAAACCGCGATTGCCGGGGCCAAACTTAAAGTAAACAAATAATAAAAATCGCCCAGCAGCGCGACCCGACGGCAGAAACCGGTTGCCATTGAGATAGAGACACAGCACAGCCTGAGTCAGAGGCTTCGGATGTGCGGAGAAAAAAGTGCGTAAATCGAGGATTCAGAATGCCAGGATTGCACATTGGAATACTCATTCTCCTCATCTGTTTGGGGCACAGCATTGGGTACAAGATTCCCACGCCCAGGGTGGAGCTGTTGGAGAATAGCTTTCGCGTCTCCATACCAGGTAACAAAAAAAGCTGTAGAATTGCTCTGAAGTCTTCAGTCTTGTCTTCCTCCTCTTCTTTCTCCTTCTTTTCTCTCTTTTTATATGTGTTATTCTATCTATCGAAACATTATTTACTGATATAATGATTGAGTTTATACATTTCGAAGAAATTCTTAAAGTTCTAATAAATAATCTCTTATTCTTTTTTTTGGTTATGTGATTTTAGACGAAGTGGGTGTCAAGGTGGTGGCCTTTAATGTGAATCGCAACCGAAACTTTACATCGTTCAACCAGGGACAATTCAATGTGAGACTAACCCAGCCCCAGAATGGCAGCTGGTCCAGTGACTTCAATTCCGGCGCCCTGAGAGCCCAGGATGTGCTCTATCTCTGGACGAGTGTCCAGCACGAAAAGGCTTTGTATCAGGATTTGGCTCAACCCCTGAAGGTCTGCAGCCTGGGAGGAGATTACCTACCCAGGGGCTGTTCGAGCGATGAGGACCTTACGGAGGACAACCGACTTAACACTGAGGAGACCGCTTCGGTACCACCAGCTCCCTCGGTGTGTGAGCCTTCCTTGTCCACGGTTTCTCCACCAATCGGTGGTCCCATCTGCAAGGGACAGCTCCTGTTCGAGGAGACCTTCGATCAGCTGAACGAGACCCTTTGGGTCCACGAAGTGCGCCTGCCTTTGGACACCAAGGATGCGGAGTTTGTGCTGTACGATGGCAAGGCGAAAGCTGAAGACGGTAACCTGGTTATGGAACCGCTGCTCTGGTCCAGTTACCGTCCGGACCTCGCCATAAACAATGCCAGGCTCGATCTGGCAGAGAGATGTACGGGAACCCACGATCGACACAAGGAGTGTGTGATGCACACAACTAGGAGTGGCCCCAAGGGAATAATGCCGCCTGTTGTGACGCCGCGTGTTAGCACCAAGGAATCCTTTGCCTTCCAATACGGACGCATCGAGATACGCGCCCGGCTGCCGAAGGGCGATTGGATAGTGCCGCTCCTCCTGCTGGAACCCCTGACGGAGTGGTACGGCCAGACGGGCTACGAGTCCGGACAGCTGCGGGTGGCCATGGCCAGGGGCAACACCAAGCTGAGGATGCCGCACGGAAAGCTCGTGGATGGAAGAACCTTGTACGCTGGACCCGTGCTCTCCACGGATGCCCGTCAGCGGGAGGACATGTGGGTGAGCCAGCGAAGGAACTCGCACTTTGGCGACGACTTTCACACCTACAGCTTGGACTGGAGCAGCAGCAGGCTGCTGTTCTCGGTGGATGGCCAGGTTTATGGTGAGATGCTGAGTGGCTTTGCGGAACTGGACCTTAATCCCAGATGGAAGCAGGGGGCAACGATGGCTCCCTTCGATAGAATGGTATGCTGAGCGATTGTCTCAATCTTTTGAGTAATTTATTTATTGAAATACTTGACAGTTTTACATCAGCTTGGGCCTTTCCGTGGGCGGCTTTGGCGACTTTGTGGACCATCTGCGGACGGCTAGTTACGAGAAGCCTTGGATGAACTACCATCCCCAGGCGAAGCTGCAGTTCTATCAGAGCCAGGACTGGCTTCCCACATGGAAACAGCCCTCGCTGACAGTCGACTCCATACGTGTCTATGCTAACTGATAATCGGGGGTCTTCTCATCTTATCGCAATAAAGCGCTGAATTGGAACTCAGATGCCTCTCAGTCTACTTTCAAGTCCCACATAATAAAGATGTTTATGTTTTTGGGTTTAATTGCAAGTCTGGTGGGCATCATCGAGTCGTTTAAAGTGCCGATGCTGTTCGCGAATGTGAGTGAAAGCGATCATTCGGTGTGGTGTTCCCTGCCAGGTGAGTGGTGAGCACTGGTAACTGATCGGTTTGTTTTTATAAAAACTGCCATATTTTATTGTTGCAATTAGTTAGTGAGTGTGTAGGCCATCAGGGCCACGATTCCAGCATTTCCCAATGTAGCCACATGTGCGCCAGCACCTTGTATTAAGAGATCAACCAAAACTGAACCGTATCTGGCCATTAAGGCCAGTCCCGCTACGCCGTAATAGATTGGGTTCTCATCTTCAAAGCCCAGATATGTGGTGGAAACAATATTGCCGAGTAGAGCCAAATCCTTCAGAGTCTCCGTGGCGCTGTCCCATTCATCGCCCAACTTGCCCAGCATGTCGTAGAAGAGCGGTATCAGGGACAAGGCATGCACCATCGCCATTGCGGATAGATCGGAGATTAGGTAGAACTCAATATTGGCCAGCGGCAGGGGTATCGCCTCCAGGATGCTGGCCGAGAACAGAAATGCACGCCCGCACTCATCCTCCTCCTCGTTGAATGCTCGCACCAGGCCCAGCAGTCCGTGGACCAGGCAGAAGGATGCCGCCAGATAGCCGTATGGATTCTCGGCCAGTGCCAGGACATACAATGCGTACCCGCAGGCCGCGATGAGCAGAAGGTTCGATATAGCGGACATGAAATGCATTTTGGATTTTCGTTGAATCGAACTACTTAAAAAAAGGCGAGACGCAAACGTAGCTTATTGGGAGCCAGAATACAATAATATAATTTTGATGCTGTTAGATTGAGTCTAAGGCGTGGAATGACCGAAATATTCGACACTCGTTGATAGCCTCAATGACACTGAAGTCAAAGGTGAGGCGTCGGGCGAAAATCTTTAGGAACTTTCATTCAGCTTTCCCCAAAATAATTTCGTTACCCTTAGGTACATTATCATCGCAATTCTAATAATTTCATGTATTTATATTCGTTTCACACAGAGGACCACCGGATCAGTTCGGTTTTCTATTACACCAATTACGGAGTAGAGGAGTGCCCGGCCTACGATTACAAATCCAATCCTGATCTGGTGCATCCCTGGGCGATTCGGGAACCCCTAGGCAAACCCATCCGGATCTCGGCTATTGTGGAGACGAAACAGAACGAAATCGTTGCCGAGACTTTCAAGCTAAACCTGGGAAACCATTTAGAGAAGGAGAGGGTGATGCGGCAATGCCAGCCTGCAAATAACGACGAACCTCGTAGATTGGTCAGTCACCATGGAGAACTCCTATTCGAGGAGTATTTTCATGATAGGAACCTTAAGAACTGGTTCCATGTGGTGCAATCCCAGCTCCCGGCCCCGCACTACGAGGGAGTGGCCTTTGTGAGCGATCCCGCTAATTCGTTCGTCGAAAACAATATGTTGCACCTTATGGTCACCAACCACACGTATTCGTATACCAATCCATTCCATCTAAAGGACTGCACGGTTAAGCGACTCAAGTCGACAAAACGATGCGGCGAGGAGAAGAACACTCCCTTGAATTTCCGACATATACCACCCTTTGTCTCGGCCAAACTGCGCTCGAAAAGCACTTTCTCATACTGTAGAGTTGATATAGTTGCCAAAATGCCCATTGGGGATCTCCTCTTTCCAGGTAATTACATTTAAGTTAAATAAAATATATTCTATCTTCTGATATAATTCATTTATTCTGCAGGACTTCATCTGGCATACGACGATGGTTCCGATGAAGACGATGGCGACGATGCTATTCGCATTGCCATTGTCAGGGGCAACGGGAGATTGAGCGATAACGGTGGCAACGAGATCGGAGGATCTAGAGTCTTTGCCGGCGCCATTTACATTGGAAACAAAGCGACGGAAATCCACGAAAGGATCAAATATATCGACACTAACTATCACTACGGAAGAAGCTTTCACACCTACTCGGTTATTTGGCAGAAGAAGAACATTGTTTTTAAAGTAGATGATCGGGAAATTGCCAGGATAATCGGACCAATTGCCGAAGAGCTTAGTGAGAAGAAGGTAAGTCCGCTTAATGTCTTGAATACTTATTTATGATTTCATAATCCCAGCGCCACATTGAGCTGTTCGTAACGGTCGGGGGCGAGTACAATTTCCCAGATCTCCGCGTCCCACCGCATCAGAAAAAATATTCACTTCGGAACAGTGGCTCCAAACTGGCCTTACACCTGAAGCAGGCTGTGGAAATGGCGCGGAATTGGGAGCAACCTGAGATGGTGATTAAGAGCATCAAAGTGTATTCCACTGGCGAGTCCGATAACTAATTTATATTCAAGTTATTCTTCGTAATAATAAAGACATTCCCTTATGTTATACGTATGTACATAATGTTTAATGAATTTTCTTAGAAAAATAAAAAATCAATGACGTATCTTAATTGAAAATAATATTAATAAAATACACAGCTTTCTCTGCTTTATACACTTATGTACATACAAGCTTGACCCCAGATTATCGGATTCTACCAAGTATAGAATATTTCGGCAGCTCTCAAAGCGCTGGCATTAGTCTGTAGTGATCAGCCATGAGACTAGCTTGTGTTTCGGTTTTTTTCTTGGCAAATATTGTCCATCTTATAGATGGCTTGGCTTGGACACCGCCTCCAACAGTACGAGTTTGGGGCAGTGGCATTAATATACAAATTGATTGGTCGCCGGATATGATAAGTGCCTCGATATTCCTTCAAGCAGCACTTGGCGACGATGAGTGTGAAGTCTATAACTATGCCTACATATCCTCCCCAACTACGACTAAGTTGAACTTTAAAAGGTATATAAATCCAGGTGACAAAGTGAGAGTTCGTGTACTCGTGGATAGCGAGGAAACTATCAATATTTATAATGTAGTATACACGATAAAAGCCAACGGAATTGGTGAAATTGATGCGAAACCGAAAGAAACGTGCAAGCCAGCGCCACATGAAACCCAAACCGAAAGTCCGACCACGACTTGCGACAAGCTAATCTTCGAAGATAACTTTAACAACGGACAGAATCTTTTGCATAATTGGGCTCATGAGGTGATTTATCGAAACTTGGCTCCTTATAAAGAATTCGTTGCCTTTGTTAATGATTCAATTAACTCCAACATAACCGACAACATGCTGCACATAACTATGACAGACGCCACAAAGCAAGGTAGAATTAGACTCCACGGTTGCACTGGCACTGGAAAGAACAGAAATGAGTATTACGAATGTGGATCAGATAACAGCCCTAACACTCTCGCTTTCATTAAAAGATCCGCCAATTTGTACAGCAGGTTCACTTTTAAATACGGCCGCATTGAGATCAGCGCCCAAATGCCGCAAGGCGATTGGGTATTCCCAAGTAAGTCAATTTGAAGCTACTGACAAGTTCGGCAAAGTTCTTACTGCACTCTCACTGTTTTGGCAGATATCCTTTTGGAACCCAAAGTGACTGCCCCCTGGGGTACGCCCAAGGATCAGATTCGTCTGTACTCCAGGGGCAATTTTATACTGCAGAATAGAGACTATTTATATTTAGACGGAAGATCCCTGTTCGGCAGTGTGCTCGTTTGGCATGAAGCCCACAGAGTTTGGAAGCCCTCCGAGTATTGGACCATTAGGGAAAATAAAGACCAATACTTTTGGCGTGGCATGCACAACTACACCATAATATGGCAGGAGGATATAATCTCCTTCAAGGTTAATGGCATACACTTTGGAGATATTACCAACAGGGCGCTTCTTGAGCGATTCAACAAACACGAGGTGAGCTGTCTTACTATAACCGATATAAAAAACATATAATAATCTTTACTATTTAGTGTCACATAGTCCTGGGCCTAACAGCCGGCGGCACACACAATTTTGATGATGAAGTTATTTTGCCGGGACACAAGGATTTCACCAACACCGATCCCAAGGCAGAGATAAGATTTAATGTACTGAATAAACAATCGAAGAATACACCACTAATCGTAGATAATATTCGTGTTTACAAAATGAACGACTGTTAAATAACTGAAGACAGTAATTCCTAATTAATAAATAAATTATATATGCCCGACTCAAGGATAGTCAACAGATTCAGGCCTTCGTTTCACTTCAACAACTGTCTAATTTGTAATTATAAATGTAGTTTCGGGAACTGGAAGTCTCCGTTATTTATTAAAGTCTTCGTTTATGGCAGATCGTCCGTTCGGAGCATAATCTTAACCAAATGCATAAGTACTAGAAGGTTTTGCCATTGTTCTTTTTGGAGCCATTGTTCCGGGAGCTTTGCGTGGACTTCTTTTTGCGCTTGTCCGACGACCAGTCCACATCGTCCTCGTCGTCTGTCCCGCCCGTATTGCCCCCGGAGTGCAGGTGGGCTGTGGTGGCGCCCTCCTTGGTGGCCAGGCGACGGGACGCGATCCGAGACGAGATGCGGCCCATGCCCATGCACTTTTCGAGGTGCGGAGCGAAGCGGGCAGCGGCCACCGGACGATCACAGTTGGGGCAGGTGCAGTCCATCGGTTTCTTGGCAGTCGAAATGCCGAATATGTCTAAGTTTGGCATCTCGCAGATGCGGTACGTGGAGTCCTCCGGCACTCCGTCCAGTGCCGCCAGATTCCCGGTTTTACGCAGATGATGTGTCTCAATGAAGATCCCGGCCACGGCGTCGTCGAGAAGCGTTTGATACAAGTAATTGACCGCCTCGTCCAGATTCTTCGGCTCCTTGATGAGCTCCCTGAAGTTGTTCACTATAGCGGCGCTGGTGGTTGTGGGGTTTTGGTTTCCCGATCCTTGAGCACCCTGCGTTGTCGGCATGTTGGATGCACTCGCTGACATGCTAGATGGGCCAAATAATGGGATTAACTTTGGCCGCTTTGGAAAATTTGTTTACCATGCCGGTACCTAGATCAGTGTTACCAAATGCAAATTTGGCTTTCCCACTCCGACTTGTAATCATCGGGATAATGGTAGTGCTCATGCCTGGTCACACTAGTACCATGGTTTTCAATTCGTAAACAAATCTACATTTGCAAAATAGAGTTAAATATATATGAAATGTTGCTTAACAAGAAGACCCTCATGTACAAACAGCTGGTGGAGAAACTGTACGACAAATGCCAGAGGATTCAGGCGGAAAACGAGCGCTGTGTGATGAGGTGAGCAACATCCAGTGATTCTGTCAAAACTAGACCAACATGTGGATAACTTTTCCCCAGGGTTAATGGCATAAAAAAGATCGTGAAGCGTCGCAATTACGATGTCGAGCTACTAAAAAAGCGACTCGATAAGCACGGCGACAATTGGCGCTCCGTTCCAATGGTGGCGCCGCATCCCAAGGGCAAAACGGAACAGAAACGGCGCGGACCCAAGCCCAAAAACAAACCGGCCGCGGACGGGGGAGTAGGAGCAGCCACCGCGGGATCCGGACAAGGAACAAACTCTCCGGCTGTGCGCAAGCCCCGGAAGCAGCGAGCGAAACTACAGCCACCCGCGACAAGTCTCAGTGCGTCTATTCCGCCTCCACAGTCGCCACAAACCCAAATGGGGACCTGATATTTAGGCATTTACACTGGAATATTTTTAAGATTCAAAAGGCTAATAGTACATTTACCGTTTTATTAAGGCAAAATACAAACCAAAAACACTAACAATGTTTAAGCGAGAATTCAGAACCTGTGGAGATTCGGAAGAAGCCAAGTTTCCCAACATTTCATGTAATTATTCCTAAAAAAGCGGAGCATTCTCAATCACTGGCTGCTTTAACTTATTTATATTTTTTGGATCTTACTTAATTGCTAGAACATAGAAATTCAACGGGCAGATGGGGATTCGCGTCTCTTATTCGGCTTGACGGAGGCGCGCCAGGCGCTGGGTGAGCTCGTCCTGCTCTTGGGACACAGCCGTCGAGGCGCCGATTGTCTGGCTCTGGACACCGCTGGGCAGTTCCATATTGAGCTCCAGTCCAGCCTCGTCGGCCACTTGTTGGAGCAGGTTGTCAACATCGCCTTGGGGAACCGAGGTGGTCACCGTGTCCGACATGGTGCCCTCCATCACGGAGCTCTGGACGTCCAAGTCCTCGAACTGTGACTCAAATTTCTCCATTAGCGAGGAGATCTTCTCCAGATTCATGCCCTTCATTGCCGCGTCCATGGCCTTGACCACGCCGGCCATGGACCCGGTGACCTTGCGTGTGGTTAGCGCCGACTGAACCCTACTAGCCACCGCATCCACGCGAGCACTCATCCTGAGATAGTTCACTGCCTGGTTCTTCTGCCGAATGGCATTCTCTGCATGGATGCGGGCCACATCCATGTTGCCCTTTTGGATGGCCTTCTTGGCCTTGGCCTTCTCCAGCTTCTCCTCCTTCTCGCATTTCTTTGAGTTGCGTTCCAGCTCCTTTACCGCAAATTTTAGATTGAAAAGGTGCTCTGGAACAAGGAAATAAATAAATAGGTGTGGGTTTTTCTCGCTGGGAAAGTCTGGCGTCATCGCACTCCGCTCCACTTACTTTCCATTGAACTCGTAGACATGTCGTTACCCAGCTTGATGAATTTCCTTTAGCGAATGAAGAATAAAAGTATCTGGCAGTTGGCTTGTAGCTTCAACTGGGGAATTTTTTATCAATTTACGTTGTTTTTTACTCAAATGAATCACTTCTCTTTTAGAGCTGGTACTATCGAGGTATCGGATTCTTACCTGAGCCATCATCGATAGTTCTTTGTTGCTATCGATGGGTTGTTAACTTTGGTGAACAAAAAGTAAGAAACTTAGCTTAGGCGCCGAATTTTTGTGCCGTTTAAGATTAAAAAATTTAACTTTAGATAAGAATATTAAAAACACCGAGTTTAATAGTTTATATTCTTGCATCGTCTAATAATCTCTTTAATATCTCACATCGGTGAATTTAAATTGAAGTGGAATATTGGGCTTATAGATGAACTTGGAGTTGAAGGCCTTCTCGGTGGGGTAATTATATTCAATGTGGAAATTTCGCACCACATTGGCCGCGGTCAGTTCCAGTTCGAGATCCACTATCCGCTTGCCCACACACATGCGAGGACCGAAGCCAAAGGGCAGGTAGATAAACGGATTTTTGTTCATGAGGAGGGTCTCCGAACCGTCTTCGCCCGCTTCCTTACGGCGTAGCCAACGCTCCGGCAGGAACTCCTCCGGCCGGGGGAACAAGCGCTCATCCTTCAGCAGGAAAATGTTGGTCATCAGGAGGGGCGTGTCCTTGGGGATGCGAAATCCGCTCAGCACCACATCCGCTCCGGCGGATCGCATATTTCCAAAGGTAACCGGATACACACGCATGGATTCCTTGATGCAGGCCCTCAGATACGGTAAAGATTTCATGTCATCCAGCGTGAATTCCCTATCGGGAGATGGCAGCTTGGCTAGCAGTTCCTCCCGGAGCTTCTGTTGCTTCTCCGGATTCTTGGCCAGATTAAGCAGTAGTCCAACCAGGGCTGTAGTTGTGGTTTCCACTCCACCCATTAGCAGATCCATGGCCATGACAATGGCGAACTTTCTGTCAACTTGCAGCAGCTGCTCCAGGACACTCTTGTGCTTGGAGTTACCTTGCTCCGATTTCCTTTCAATCCGTTCGATAGCCTCGTTTATGTACAACGAGCAGGTGTCGAAGATCTCGTCGAAGGCCCGGCTAAACTTCCTGTAAGTGGGCGTGGAAATGTATTTGTAAAGCGAGGGCTTGACGCCAAGTTCGAAAAACGAGTCCATGACGACTTCAATGTTCTGAAAGAGTTTCCCGGCCTCAGCTGACTGATTGTCTCTCCCAAGGAGTCCCAGTTCCTTGTCCAGGGCCACCGTGGCCACCGACTCAAAGGTCAGCTGATTGATAGTGTGCACAAAGTTGGCCGGAACCTCCGCTGATTCCTTATCGCGCAGCTCCCGGATGCGCTGGATGAACTGACGATTGACGCGCTGCATCGGCTTCAAGTAGACTGCCACGTTGCGTTGCTGCATGAGGACGGGATTGGCGGCGCTCCTCATCTTACCCCACTCAGCGCCACTGTGAATTCCATACATTTTTACAAACTATTTTATATTAATTTATATGTTATTAACAATTACTTGCTAAACAATCCCACGCAGTCGTTGAAAAAGCCATCTGGGCGTTTTTTTCGGTAGTGGAGAACGGGCTCAGAGCCGCCTCTTACGGGCCACTGTCCCTCGGTCCGAAAGACCTTCTCGAAGGTCTCCGCATTGAAGGCGATCACCGTGGAGGGCATGCCGAAAAGTCCGGGGACCATGCAGATGTCCCCGAACTGCTGCCTGTACAGCCGCATCACCTCATCCAATCCTAGCTGGTGATACTGGCCACCTTTTTGGTAGCCACGAAACAAATCCCATCTCGTTGGACCAGGGAGATCAGCAAAAGGTTTCGCCCGTTGCCATTCCGGTTCCAGTTGCTGAACCTCCTCCGGATTTCTGCTGAATGCCAGCTGGGAGCTCGTCCTCAAACCGCTCTGCACTGTACGACGTATCATCGCGGAGATCACTCAGCTGAATGATTTCCAGAAGTAAACATGTTTATACATTGATTTTAGCTTTTAAGTAATTACACAAGTCTGGGAAACAAATGAGAGAGCTTTCAACGGCTTTATCTTTCAAGCTTTTTTAGCTCTAGAAACAGCTGAAGATGAGTTTGTTTGTTATCAATTTGTAAACAGTTTTTTACTTTTGTTTTTGATTTTATTTATTAATTTAATTATAATCAGTTGACAGAGAAAAATAAACTATTAATAAGGCAGGCATTCAATATTTCTTATCATTTTCAAGTCAAAAAATAATTTCTCTTTAATAACACTTAATACAAGTCCCCGATTAAAATTATGTTTTATAGAAGATGATACATACGAACAGTTCCATTTGCATATCAAAATAAATAAATAATTAATAATAATAAATAATCTATTTCCATTAAATTTATGTTTTTAATTCTGAAAGCAACAAAACATGAATCTAATTAAATTTAATTGGCCAAAATCATCCTCTTAAAACCTCATAAAATCGAGCAAGATTACTCTCGGAGTTAGCAAAATAATCAAAACTGGCAAATGGAAATTATTGTGGTCCTCCTCCGTATAGCGGATTAAAGCGGCTTGAATTGTGTTTCCCCCTTGCAGGCGGCGGGGGTTTCCCCAATTTCACTGGAATGTATGTTCGGACGTGTATTAAGCACTCGACGCCACTGTGCCCCACCGGCTATCAATAATATATGGGTCTGGAACGCTTGCATTGGAACGAACACAAAGGACAAAAGCAAAACGCATTTTATGTGCATTTAAAAAACAATAAACCAAAACAAAAGGGCCAAATCGGCCGAGCACACACACAAACAAACACAAGCACACTCCAGCGGAGAGTTAAACCCGAAACAATGGGGCGCGGGACGCTTGGCCCATTGTTTTGACCAACTTTGCGGAGTGCCAGCTCCCTTACTCCCAAAACCAAACCCAACTGACCACCAGAATGTATTACATATTAAGTCTGATAACACGTTGCCGGCTTAAATTATAGCCGAGGCCGGTTATGGCCACAGCCACGCCTACTCGAAAAGGGGAGGGTTAGCTGCAAGCTGAAAGCCGAAACAGCAATTTGCCTCGACTGGCACATATCCAAGGTAGCACGGTCGTTCAGCGGGGAATTTATCTGTTTGGCGGTGCTTTATGAATTGTTCAATTGAATTAAATTAAATTAGGGATTAAATCAAGTATTTAATTAATTGTTTTAAAGTACTTACTTAGCTTTAAATTAAAACCAAATATAATATAAAGCACTGTTGTTTCAAAAGTAATATTTAATGCAAGATTGAAGCTTTGACTTTGCTTCAACGAATCACATACTTTAATGCCGCTATATAATAAAGTATTCAGGTGGAAAAATGTAAATTATATGGCCCACAGTGAGCAAAGTAACCACCCCTAAGCATGTTGATATAAATTGTACACAAATTACACAATCGACCGCCAAACAAGCCGCAAAACTTTGCCAAATTAACTGTGACTGTGCTGGCCCGAAACACATAAAAAAGTTTCCACATAAATTGTTGTAAAATATTATAAATATTGTTCGGACCCCGCAAGGTGGTGGTCAGTCCCAAAAATAAAATATACATATTTATTTACAAATACCTATGCATATATATAAGCCGAGGATTATGGGCGTGTCGCCCATTGACAATAGAAAGGTATTATCTATAACAATGGTATTGTATTTTGATGATTTACCGCAAATATAGTTGGGAATAAAACTTATTTTGGGTGTACTATCATTTAATTTAAATCAAACACCAAAAGTCAGCCTTTTAAAGACCTTAACTCGGACCATTAGTGGCCCAAATCGATGTCGGGCCACTCGAAGGGTTTGCATTAATTTGCAATAACTCTTCCATTTGCCTGTCATAATCGAAATCTAGCCAAACTGTCACTTGAGTGGAAATGCTTTGACATTATCATAACTGCATCAGATGTTCAATAATTTTTCCCTCCCTTCCGCCTGCACTCTGCCAATGGAATCAGCCATGAAGACACCTAGAGACCAAAGGCAAACAGCCGGATTTCTTTCGTCATCTCCCTTCTTTTTTCTTTGTGTCATTTTTTATATTTTTTCTCCGACTTTCAGCTCCTGCTTTTCTTGCTCTTTATCACGCGCCCAATTTAGCGCCAAGGGGAGGGGAATGGGAATGTGGGGCAGGACTGAGCTATCCAGATCCCACAATCGGAGCCCAGACAGGCCCAGACCTCGCCCAGTTGCCACCCCGCACTCAGCCAAAGGCAACGAAAGATTAAATCAGCGCAAAGTGCAAACACTGTGTCAAGTGTAGAGACCAAGCGCCAGATCCCGGCCAAAGACACACGCCACCGTTGGGCCATCGATAGGGCCATGCTTGTTGGCGGAAAGGAACCCAAACCCGATCCGATCCGATCCGACACACTCGCAGAATAAAACGGATAAATGTCAATCAAATTAACTGGCTATGCGATATGCAGCGATAGTTGAAGCAGTCCTTTCCCTGCCTTCGTTTTCGTTTCGTTTCCCTGGCGTTTCCGCCTGGTCATAAATTAGTGCCGCAAGTCCTTTTGGGGGCCGTAAAGAGGAGTTTCTTGGGATTGAATGGGATTCACAGTGATTGCTACGATTGCTACGATTTCATGTGAGCTAAATTGAATAGAAGTTGTGAGACAATTCAATTGCATAAGGAAAGTATAGTTGGGAATGTAAAGGAACTTGAAGTGTTTGATATTAATTTATTTAAAGGTATATTTAAGGTTAATTAATAGTTAGAATGGTTTGCTCTTATTTAACTACACAAAAAAATTAAAACAAGTATTTTAAACACCTTTTGTTTACTAGAACTATGTTATATCTTTCTACCTTTTTGTTTAATTATTTTATTAAGGCATTATCACACTTACGCGTTAGTTCTAGCTCCTGTTAAGAATAATAAAGCCAAAGAGGATTACACTCCTGAAGCTCCCCCCCCCACCACTTACCATCTGTATTTAAGTTACTAATTAAGACAACAACAGCACTAAAAAAAATCAACATAAAGAACGCGAGGCAAACATTAATTATTGCAGTTTTTCTATTTGCATATACTTATATAGTATGCTTTGCTGTTTGTGCGGAACTAAAGGCAAACAAATGTGGAAAAACACAGAGTAATTAAGTTGCATATCAGGGAATGAATGAAAGGGAAAACTTTGTGAAATGAGGATGCACCCGCCCCCTGCACCGCTACACTGCTTCCTGTGATTTTTTTATCCTTATTTTAAACGCTTTGCAAGGAAGTTTCTCGGAGCAGCTGGGAGGCAACAATTTAAGGCGCATTAACTGCAGGCAACAGGAAACCATTTGCCGATATTCCTCGGATAATTACAAACAGACAACAGTGGTGGAGGAGAGTCAATAGGATACCGCCTCGCCTCGCATCTCTTGTCCTGTCAGTCATCAATCGGCCTCTCCATCCGATGACATGGTTGCCGCCCTTGGGCCACGCCCCCTGGCTAACCATAAACCATCGATTGTGGGTCAAATTGGGTTGATGCGACATGCAGCTCTCGGATTCTTGGGCCTCTGCCCTCCGGATGACAGTCAACAATCGGAGCAAAGCATCACCATTACTGGCATAAACCACGCGTATTTACTGCGCAGCGGTTAATCAAATGTTTGACTTGAACTCCGCTCTCTCTCTCTCTGTTTGGAATTAAACTTAATTAATATACTATATAGGGAAGTATATATATCTTAAAGAATAAGATTAAGAGCGTGCTGCAATCGAAAAGCAAAAAATTAATTAACTCTGCCTTTTATATCCTTTTTTTGCTATGTATTCCCTTATTTATATATAGAAATATTTAATCCCTTCCCTATATCCTTTTTCCATCAACCTTATTTTCCTTTTTTTCATGCCCTTCCACAATAATTAATTCATTTAGTTGCAGTAACCA
>VNJS01000303.1:0-11140 GCA_008042575.1 Drosophila watanabei
GTGCAAATTATAACGATTTGTACACAATAACATCTAACGTAGATAGCCTTCCTAGACTAAAAACCTTAATTCTAACCGACTTAGTACGTATGCAAACAAACAACCTGCCGGCACGCCAGTAGTTATTTTCCTCGTATTCTTTTCTATTTTTTCCATCGGGTCTACTAACATCTAACCTAAACAGGCACGTGCTTGGTGTCGATAGGCCACTTGAGTGTACTGACCGTAGTGCATCAACGCACAGCGCCTCTAGAACAAAAGCCGTTGCAAAAATCAAAAAAGTCGATGTCGCAAAAACAATTTTAACCATACTTAATCGACAGAGAATTTTCCAAGGATTAAGAATCTACAATAAAACTAATTTTAGGATTTTTTTTGTAAATGATATGAGCATTCAAAGTTGAAAAATATTTCCATTTTGGCATCATAGGAGAAAAAAATTTCAAATAGGTCGACTTTCAGGTAGCATTACTCAAAATGTAGATTACCTATCGTCATGTTTTTATCTTTAAACGATAGATTCATTCATTACCTATAAAATAAACTTAAAAAAACGACACTTGGGTTTGGGCTTGCACAGGTAAATCGCTACCTTCCAGGTGTCCTATTTTTCCACTTTTTTTCTGGCTAAAGTAGTCTATATCTTCTGAAGCCGATGAAAGCTACCAAGAACACCATAACTACGACTTTTGTGGATATTTTTTGGACCAAAATCAACTTTCATCGGCTGCGTCACGCTGCGTCTGCGGAAATGCAGTGGCATAAACCAAAGCAACTCAGGGGTAAAATATACAAAAATACCAAAAAATCTGGTCTTACTTAAGTGCAAAAACGCTTATTAGGGTTAAAATTTTTAATTTGTTCATGTTTTTTTGTATTGAATGAAAAATCTTTCATTTACATTGGTTTTTTAATAATACTAATACAAAAAAGACAAAAAAAAATTTTTTAGGGTCAGCCAAAAATTATTTTTTTTAAATTAAAATATTTTTTTTTGCATTCAAAATATTTTTATTTAAGCAAATACATACAAATAAAGATAGAAAATTAAATAAAAAATATTTTTTTAAAATTGTCTTCATAAAAAAAATCTATTTTTCCACTTTGATACCCTATAAAAAGTCGAATGGGTGGGCGTGGCACATTATCCAATACATATGTAAATTTTACAACAATTACCTGCCAGTCGCCGCTTAAATTATTTGAATATTTTATTTGGTTCAAATGTTATGATTTTTGCAACCTAAAATGAGAAAAGGCGCTACTGTGCAACGTCCAGAGAAAAAAAATCATAATAATAAAATAACCTAACAATTAGTCATATAGATTGGACTGGAACAGTAAAAATGGCCCTGACTTATTATGGTTGGGTTAGAAGGTCGTTACGTCGTAGGTGGGTTTTTCTGGAAAGCCGGGTCAAGTCCCTTGCGAGCGGATTTTAATGGGCTGAGAGTTTTTCCTTGTACGACGCATTTTGCTTTTCTATTTCATCTTTTACTGCGAGAATGTTATTAGTTGGTCGCTTGTGGAGATATCCGCTGTGTAAGGGACGAATAGAGTTGCTCCGAGTGCGCTGGGAGTCCAGCTTCGATTTGGTAGTTGTCGGATGTTGTTGTGTTGCACCTCACTGCGAAGACTCTATGGTGGAGATATGACTCAAGAAGTTTATGAGTATACCCGGGTAAATGTGTTTTGTTTTTTACATGAGACCGTTGAGCCAGACGCGGTTGAATGCTTGAGATACGTCGAGGAATATCGCGCTGCAATATTCTCTATAATTAGAGCCTTTGCGAATCTCTGATGTTGTTTGGTTAACTTGCTCGATAGTTCCATGTTTTTCTCTGTAGCCAAATTGATGGGCTGGGATAATCTTATGAGCCCCCAAATATGGTATTATGCGTGTTAGAAGGCATTTTTAGAACAATTTGGAGATGCATGAGAATAAACTTATTGATCTGTACAAGGACGAAAACGTGAGATCTTTTCCGGGCTTCGGTATCATTATGATTATAGTACGGAAGTTCAATTATAATTTTTTTCTATTGTATTGACAAATTTGTGTAGCCCCCAAGCATACTCTGACCCAGCGCAGTTTGTTTCGGATGGGGATAAAGGGGTTAAAAGCTGTCACCTTCGAATTCAATTGTGCTCCGTTTCTTGCGATCCGGGTCCTGCAATAGCTCCCGCCGACGAAGAGTCAAGGTATCCGCAGGAAAGTCGTACTATCCGTCGACGACGTTCTCGCGGGGGCAGACTCGAAAATCGAAGCGCAGGTGGCTATTCTTAAGCGTCACGGGGCCCAAGGTTCCGCAGGGTTCCCACTTAGGAAGTGGACATCCGATAGTAAGACGATTTTGGCCAAGACCCAGAGTGACCATATCCTTCGCGCTGATTTCCTTAAAACCGACCCAGAGAGCACTGCTAAAACAAGGACACGGGTGGCCCCAGTTGGCTTCAAAGGCCCTCTGCGAGTGGCCCATTCAAGGCGACGACTCCCATGTGACTGCACTCAAGAAGCGATCAGTCGAGGGCCATGTTGCGAGGGTCTTCTCTGAAGGCAATTTTGAGCGCTTTTCCACAGTCAACAAGGCGTTGCGAGTCCTCGCTTACCGTCATCGCTTCATCCAGCGCTCGCGAAAGTCATGTCGCCGTTTGGAGATCAACTGACAGCCACTGAAATTGCGGCGGCCGAGCCTCTCCTAATTTCTGTCACGCAACGTATACACTTTGTCCTTCAGATTGTCAGCTTTAGCCAAAAACTTCCAGTGCCAGAATGCAGCTTTGTTCAAGACCTGAACCCGTTCCTTGATTCTCAAGGGCTCATGAGAGCATACGGCAGGGTCACGGCCTCCGAACTTCTCCAATATGACGAACGGCTTCCGGTAATTCTTTCATACGACTGCCATTTATCTCGACTCCTCGTCCATTTTACGCATCGCATAACGCTGCACGGCGGTAACCAGCTAATGATCCGTCTGATCCGTTTCAAGTTTTGGATTCAGTCATCCACAAAGAGAAGTTGAAAAAAACAATTCATTGGAGACTGACCTAAAGAACTGACATCTTTTTCGTGTCTTTTCACATATACCGGTGTGAACTATGCCGGGCCCTTCAACTTTAAAACCTATACGGGATGAGCCTGTCTCATTACATTGGGGCATGTGTTGGTGTTCGTGTGCTTCTCCACCAAGGACATTCATTTAAAACTTACGCCCGACCTTACGAATAAGAAGTTTCTGGCCGCTTTCGCTCGTTTCGTATCCCGAATAGGATGTCCCTATCAAGTTCAGTCGGGCAAAGGGATGATCTTCCTGGGTGCAGCGACCCTATAACACATACAAATAATTATATGTGCATTTTTTCTTTTGCTTATTTTTCATATTTACAGTTACTTTTTTGTATTGATGAATGTAGAATGTTTTTATCATATGATTCTGTTGCTATGTGGCAAAAATTGCTTCATTCTAATCTCTTTTAAAAAATAGGTTGGTGCCTCGCGTATTGCGTAGTAAATATATATATATCAGTCTAGCTGATCTTTCGTGCTGATCGTGTGGTGCAAAATATTAAAAAGTGAACATTTCTTTTCTAAATTATCGTAAGTATATAAAATTAATTAATTATGCCAAATATGTATTAAATTATTTGAAAATTTAGCTAAAAATGCCTCGTGGGAATAGATTGTCTGCCAAGGAGCAGGGCATTATTATTGGAATGCGCAAAGCGGGCTCCAAAATATCAGATATTGCAGCTAGATTAAATAGGCATAGAAATTACATATCAAAATTTATAAAAAACCCCACTGAATCTGCAGTAGCGCGACGCAGTGGAAGAAAAACCACCATTGATGATCGGTGCAAGCGGCATATTCAACGCCTAGCAGTAGAGCAATGCATGACCATTGGGCAAATTAAGGCTCATTTGGGCTTTCCCGAAACCGAATTGTTCAAATTTTCATTCAAAATTCGTTGAACACTCATCCATGGTGCCTAAACCAAAGCTGCTGGACCGGCATATAAGAGGTCTATTGGAATTCGCCAATAAATATCAATTCTGGGCCGAAGAGTGGGAAAATGTCATCTTTAGTGATGAAAAAAAATTTAACTTAGACGGACCAGATATTTCAACAAAATATTGGAGGGATTTGCGCCAAGAAAGCCGGTCCTGTCACAAACGAGGCTTTGGAGTTGGTATCATAATGGTATGGGCCGCATTCTGTCATAAAGGAAAGACACCTATATGCATTATATCCAAGAAAAGAAAAATGCACATACGGTTATTTAGTATGAATTTAAACTTTAATTTTGTTTTTTAAGTTAAAAAAAAAAATTAAAATTTGTTAATTTTTTGTTTTTTATATGTAACATTATAATAATAATAAACCTGTATATCAAGAAATACTATTTTAAAAACTTGTAAACTTTTATTTTGCAAAAACGTGATGCACATATAATTATTTGTACGAGGTATAAATCTACGGCAGCTTTGAAGAGTGCCTGAATTCGCGTCCGCTCGCGCCATTGTCCGAAGCCCCCGCTGAGCTGTTTGCATTTACGCATTGTCACTTGAAGGGGGACTTTACATCCATTATAAACCGCTGAAATCACCTTAAGGCTCTTCATCAGCAAATGTGGTCTGCGATGAAAGGAGGCACTCCTCAACGAACATCGTGCCGAGGACATGGTTGTTAATGAAGAAAACCTTCCGTTTAATGATTGGCGATTAGGCAGAATTGACGCGTTGTTTCCAGGGCCCGATGACGCGGGGACTCATCAAGCATCCCATAGCGAAGGTCATCCTTCTTTCGATAGAAGCGTCCGCCTGCCCGCATTGACCAGTCCCCCATTCCCTCCTGTGTTCCAGTTCTTACCAGTACTGATCCAAATTTTTCATCTGTCTATTCCGCTTCAGATCACACGCGATGTCTCAACGTCCACGCAGCGCCATCGAATTGGAAAGCAGACGAACTAGAGGTTTGCAATCTCATCCATCTGCTACGGAAATGTCGTCAGTTCATCCACATGAGTGCCGAGAACAGGCTCCGGGCCGTCTAACTGTTACGGCCTCAGCTGTGTGGCACACGAGTACTTCGATGGAGCGTGTCGGCAAGATGATCACAGCAAAGCGTGAAATACAGGAGCGTGCTGTGATCCTGCAGCTTGCTAATGCATTTCTACGAACCGCCATAGTGGTCACCCCAGTCCCGCCCGGCGGCACGTCGTTTGCGGAACACCGCTGCCACTCCACGGAACTCTCCAGCCGCTCAGCCCTCATCCGCCACTCCACTTCAGCCGCTTCTCGGGCCTCGTCCGCCACTTCACGGAACTCTTCAGCCGCACCTTGGTTTTCTCCTCCACTACCACCGTGGGGGACGACCAGATTTGGTCGGTCACCGTAGGCTCTAAGACCGACAGCGCTGTCCAGTTCGACGTCGTCTTTAAGATAGAGCTGAGCGACGCGGTGCGGACCCACTTCCGTGATATTACGCTGGCTGACGACCGCTTCTATCTCCCCGCGTTTATTTTTATAGTTCTTAACGCGGATATGTATCCCAGCGTGAAGCGGCCGGGGTTCCTCAAAATCCAAGATCAATTACCGGTGGCCCAGAACCCGGTGTTTGGCTGCCACCAGCCATATTTCCTTCTTATAATTTCTTATTTTTATAATATATAAATTTTGGATAGTGTTGGCCTAATTGTAGTGTAGTAGCAGTGTGGGAGTTTTTATTGCTCGATTAAGAATTTAAATTTTGGTTTTTGTGAACGTCGAAAGTTGTAGATCTTGGCTGTGACCGTGGTGTTTGGCAGGCCGGTTCGACATTGTTTGCGTTTGCGATATGTTTATTTTTCTTGTCACGCTTTGTTCTGCGTGCACTTAATTTTTTTTTTTTTAATGACGCATTGTAATATCGAGATAAATTTGAGCACATACATATATATGTATGTTTAAAAAATTAAATTTTAATCTTATCAAATTTTTATGCACTTTATTTGCGTTAAATGATCGCAGGCATTGAATTTGAGAAGAATTTAAATGCGAGTATGTATGTTTCAAAATATTTATTTTAATTTCCTCAAAGTGCACTTTTTTTTCGTTAAGTGATTACATTTATTATGATTTTGAAATAATTGTTAATTATGTTTTTTTTTATTAAATGTTTTAAATTTTATTATTTATTTTTCTTTTTTAAATATTGTTTTTATTTTATTTTTTTATTTGTTTTTGTCAACACTCAGAGGGTAATTAATTTAAACACTTTTCTCTTCACTGTAGTTGAATTCGCAATTTTTGTGCATTTCTTTCTTCCTTTATTTTATTTCTCCTTTTTATACCCATGCAGTGTATAATAATTTCAGTCAGAAGCTTGTGAAGGATTCATCTCCGACCCTATAAAGTATATATAGTGAACAGCCGAATCGATCTAGCCATGTTCGTCTGTCCGTCTCTCCTTCGGTCCGTCTGTTCGTCTGTCCTTCAGTTCTTATGTCCATCTATCCGTTTCTACGCAAAACAGTCTCTCAGTTTTGAAACTATCAATGAAATTTTGCATATAGCCTTTTATATACTCTCACTCGTACATAAGTCGGAACGAGCGAGATCGGACAACTATATCTTATAGCTGCCATACAAATGATTCTTAAATTTGTAATTTATAATTATGTAAACCTATAATTAGTCAGTTTCAACATAAGTTCGTCTACTTTGAGATACAAGCAATTTATATTATTTCATAATTTTGTTTTAAGTTTCATAAAAATCGGACTACTATATCATATAGCGGCTATACAAATGATCGGTAAATGTGAAGGAAAATTATATTTTACTTTACATGTACAAAAAGTAAAAAAATGTGAAACTGTAAAATTAAAATGAATATGAAAGTAATTCATATTTTCGTATTAGATGGGGATAGATTATAATTGATACAATTGGAATCTGCAAAGATATACAAACCTCGGCGTGCCGAAGTTAGTTTCCTTTCTAGTTTTACTTATTTTATTTTATTAATGGCACTCTTAACATGTATATTTACTTATTTGTTTACATGAATATTAAGATTGGGAGCGCAGTAGGCATTCTAAATCCAGTATCAAAGCGTAGATATTGGTATTGGTATAAATTGTATTGGAAAAATAACACGGTGCGACAAAATTCGACTTTCTTTGTGCGTTCTGGATGAATGAACACTTTTCTTATAGATTTTTGCACGCTGAATCCGACTCTATAAGCAGAATTTGTCTATCACGTCAGGTTTTTGCAAAAAACGCGTTCAAAGTTGCAAAAAATGCTGTTTTTAGCCTACTTTGGAGTGATATAACTTGGAAACAGAAGGTGCTAGAAACTTCGTTCTTCTCGGAAAATACGGCGAAATACTTCTAGTATGATGTCAATGTGGTCATTCCTTAAACGCATTCCAAATCGATTAATTATATGCTATTGAATAGAGCGCGCGCGCGCGCCATATAACTGCAGTGCCGCAGCGTACAAGGGGGGCGCGCGCCTGCTATTGGATCATATATAATTGATTGATTTAAAATGCGTTCAACAAATGACCACATGGACATCATTCTAGAAGTATTTCACCGTATTTTCCGAGAAGAACGAAGTTTCTAGCACAATCTGTTTCCAAGTTATATCACTCAAAAGTAGGCTAAAAACAGAATTTTTCGCAACTTTGAACGAGTTTTTTGCGAAAACCTGACGTGATAGACAAATTCTGCTTATAGATTCGGATTCAGCGTGCGAAAATCTATAAGAAAAGTGTTCGTTCATTCAGAACGCAAAAATCGTGTCGCACTGTGTAATGGGATAATGTTTGGTGTCTTCTCCTAAGTTAAAATTAAAGTATTTTATTATACCCTTGCAGGGTATTAAATTTTGAGGCAAGAGTTTGCAACGCAGTGAAGGAACCATTTCCGACCCTATTAGGTATATATATTCTTGATCAGCATCGCTCTAGCCATGTCCTTGTGTCCGTTCATCCGTCCGATTATGCACAAACTAGTTCCTCAGTTTTCAAGCTATCTGAATAGTGCAGATAGTCTCCTTTATACACTCACTAGTATACACATAAGTCGGAACGAGCCGGATCGGTAACTATTCATTTACCTTTTATACAAAAAATTATTACCTCACTGTTTTTTTATTCTTACATATCTTGATCACATTTCGATTTTGAGCTGAAAATAATATTTCAGAATTTTGGGTTTGAATTTATAAAAATCGGAATTTTATATCATATAGGTGCCATAAGAACGATCGGAAAATTTTTAAGAAAAAAATTATAACTTTGTCAATTTTTAACATACCTTCTACTTTAAGATACATATTCCATATTATTTTACAATTTCGTTTTAAATTTCATAAAAATCGGACGACTATATCATATAGCTGTCATAAAAACGATCGGTAAACTAGAGAATGAAAAAATTTAAATGAATGTAAAACTGTAAAAATAAAATGAATTTGAAATTAACTCATAATCCGGCCGGACGACGAAGGGAGGTACTCTGCCGGTAACTCCTCCCCCCTCCACCGGATTGGAGCGACGGCCATAATTGGGGGGTTGGCCGCTGACAACTGGACAAGCTTCTTCTGTTTGGGTCCATATGATGGTCCTTGGTTTAGTTCTCGACCATTCTTAGTCTTCAACGGGGATGGACGGGTTTTTCAAGAGCTCCTAGTTGAGATCTTTCTCCAATATATATGAATCAAACGCGATACATAAATAAATATTGCTAACTGTCTGATTTTACTTCTTTCAGTGTCACGGTAGTTATTCGTATTTCTCAATACGCATACCGAAGTAGAGAAAACGTCTACAAAGAGCAATCCGGCCTTACTGGCCGTCGAAAACAAGAGAGCGCGCTCTCTATCACCAGCCCTACTAATTCCAACTCCTACATCTTGAAGAATATAGAAGACGCATCAACAACTAGCAGTGCTGCAATTTCTGCTACCACAGCAAAGGAAATGGCAACAACTAAAATAACGACCAATATCGCAAAATCTGTGTCTACGGCTCCATCGCCAAAATTAAAAGAGGAACAAAAACCGTAAGCTTTGATAAGCAACAATCGGTTCTGGCCATACAGAACGGTATGGATCGCTACATCCAGATTAAGCGTAAGCTTAGTCTGCAAAACACGGTTGGTAACAAATCAAAGATCAACAGCAAAGATCTTATCAGATGCTGAGAGCTAATCTGAGCCGGAGCAGCTGACCCAGAAGAAACCAAAGCCCCCACCTATTCATATTAGGGAAAAAGGTTCAAACGCCCTGGTCAACAAAATTGCTGCGGTGGTCGGGGATGAAAATTTTCATGTTGTTCCGCTTATAAAAGGGAACATCTACGAAACCCAATTTCAAACCAAATATGAAGAACACTTCCGAGCTGTGTCTAAATACCTGGAGAAAATAAAAAAGAACTTATACACCTACCAACTAAAAAGCAGCAAAGGACTACAAGTAGTACTAAAAGGAATCGAACCTGACGTCGCCCCCTCTGAGATAATAGAAACCCTTAAAGACAAGGGATTCTCTGCTAAGAATGCTAGCAACATTATCAACAAAAACCAAAAGCCGCACTCTTCAAAGTCGAGCTCGCGCCAGACAGCAAAACCTTAAAGAAAAATGAAGTGCACCCGATCTACAAGCTGCAGTTCTTGTTGCATCGAAGGATCACCATGGAAGAACTGCACAAACGCAACGGTCCAGTACAATGCAAAAATTGTCAGGAGTATGGACACATCAAGACATACTGCTCACTTCGGTCAGTCTGTGTAGTCTGCGGAGACTTCCACAAATCCGCACACTGCCTGCTAACAAATAAGACCCACGTACAAAAAAATATTGGAACAGCGGGGGACAAGGAGCTAAAAAGTCGTATGCGACAAGCGACAATTACGCGAAAACAAAATACAAAAAATGTGTATTATAAACCAACAACTACGCCAGACGTATCTTTCGGCAAGCCAGATCATCCCTCGGTCCGCTCAGTACCACCAACGGCATCTCCTATGCTGATGCTCTACAAACGGACATGGAAAATCCACTCCAGCCACACAAAGAAAAAGTTCAGCAGGTCCCAGTCCAGCCGCAAAACAATTTGGAAACTATGATGTGTACCATGCAACAAAGTATGATGTAGCTCATATTCCTTATGAAAGCGACCATGCAAACGCTGGTTCAGATCCAGAAAATGGTGATTCAGCTGCTTGTATCGGAACAGTCCAAATAATCAATGCGCAATCTACGCATATCCATGTGGAATACCAACTGCATTTCACGGCATAAACTTGAAATAACACAATTCCTGAATGTAAATCACATCGACGCCATACTGGTGGTTGAAACGCACCTCACAATCAGATATAACTTCCATATACGGGGTTATACCTTCTACCGCACAAATCATCCCGATGGTAAAGCCCACGGCGGCACCGGCATCTTAATTAGAGAACGCATCAAACACCGTTCTCATCAATGGTTTGCAACAAATTACTTGCAAGCTACGTCTATAAAAGTGCAGTCAGGAAACGACAACCTTTGCATCGCCGCTGTCTATGGGGAGGCAACTTAATAATGCACTTATAAATATGAGCAATAAGTTGGACTACGTTTCTCCTGGTAGTCACACATATTGGCCAGCCGATCCCAGAAAGATACCAGATCTAATTGATTTCGCTGTGACGAAAAACATCCCACGCGATCTAATAAGTGCCAAGGCCCTACCGGATTTCTCATCAGACCACTCTCCATTATTGATAACCCTACGTCAAAGCCCACACCAACAGGTTAAAGTCGCACAGCACTAGCTGGATGAAATACAGGAAGTATGTGAGTTCCCACATTGAGCTAACCCCCCAGCTCAATATCGAAGCGGACAGCCCTAGGAAGAGGTCTGCGACGGGCGTGGCAATTCAGCAGATCGCCGTGCTTTAAGTAACGTCTAAATGAAGCAAGTCGCAAACTGAAGCAAGATGCCGAAAACGCACAACTAAGATATATTGAGAAACTCTCACCAGCAAGTGCAAAGCATCCTTTGTGGAGGGCTCATCCAAATCTAAGCTCCCCGATAAGAAATTCTTCAGGCTGCTGGGCACGCAGCGACATAGACAGAGCCGAAACATTTACCTCA
>VNJS01000310.1:0-15754 GCA_008042575.1 Drosophila watanabei
CTAATATAATAAATATTGAATAAAAAAAAAACAAAAAAAAAAGAAAAAAAGTGCATACATGTACTTGGGACGGGTGGTATGGGTGATCTAATCCAAGGCAAAGTCAGCAGGGCAACTGTTGATGAATATTCCTTGGCTCTAACGGTGCACCAAGTCGACTCGTAGGTGAATATCGGTCTGATAGACACCACCTTCTCCTCGGGGAAGGTCCTCCGCGTGGTACCTCCTGGAAACGTACTACGGTACGGCCAATGCGGGCGGCACCTACAATGAATCCCTCACCCAATAATCCTTTGACTCCTAATCCTTACCGAGACATGGGCAAGTCTTGAAACTGCCTTCCCTCAAGTCAGGTGTGTAAAGCGACCCGTGCCCACTGACTATAAGGTTCGCAGCTCAGGGATTAAACCAGCTGTGTTCGAACGAAGCCATCCCAGGGCCAGGCAACCCTGGGTCGGAACAAGCCTTGCCGTGGCTTAGGGGCGAAGCCACGGTCGTCCATCCTTCAATGCCTCAAATCCCTCGGGCCCGCCGCGCTCGCCCTACCGAGAAAAGCGTTCGTTTATAAACATGAATTCGACTTAACAATCCGCTTCGGACCTCGTGGGGGAGGTAAAACCCCACCAACCATTAGCAGATACGGAATTGGACGAGGAGGAGCTACTGCGCTCAGACGATGAGACTCTGGCTCCGTCCAATTCAGAGGGAAGTGCAAAGACCAGCACACCTCAAGCGACACTACCAACAAAGAGTAAAGCTGCGGCCAGCCAAGCCAAAGCGACGGGTGAACACGGGAAGACAAAACCGTGGACCCACCAGCAACGAAAGGCGCAGGCAAGCAAGGCCTATTTCATTCTCGCCAAAATCGCGAGGAATGAAAAGGAGGGCAAAGCCGACCCGCGGATAAAGCCAGGTTCCTCGCAGTGATCGAGGAATATGAGCGCTATGAGAAGGAGCACCCGGAAGCGTTTTTGCCTCCCCAAGCGAAGCGCAACCGCTCAGAAGAGGTGAGCGAGAGTGCTCCAAAGAGAGCCAAGGACGCAAAGGGCGCGCCGAGACCGACCACCTTTGTCAAGCCTGCGAAAAAGTTCAGCGAGGTGGCCCGAGACAGCCTCACAATGGCACTTATGGATGGGCTCAACGACGATGGGCGCCTTCTGATGGAGAAATGGGAGGAGGTCAAGACCCAGTTGGCAGAGATGGTAACGGACAAGATACTGTCCGAGCCAACGGGATCAGTCACCCTCCTTTGAGTCCTCGGAAATGGTTAGAGGGCACCGGGTGATCAGGTGCAACAATGAGTTTTCGCGGGACTTCCTGGCGGACTGCGTTGCCAGACAACGCATGGAATAATAATAATAATAAGGGATAAGCATAAAGCTGGTCCCCTCCAAGGACATCCCAAGGAGACCCAGAGCTCGCATTTTCAAGACTCTGCGAGCAATGAACAAGGGAGTCGACATGGAGGACTGGGCCATCCTCAAAGCGGAACGGGAGATGAAGTCCAGCCAGCCATAGCCNAGGACTGGGCCATCCTCAAAGCGGAACGGGAGATGAAGTCCAGCCAGCCATATCTGTTCCTCATAAACCAGCGCTGTCTAGAACAGCTAAAGGCAGCAGACAATAAAGTCCGGTACGGCATTAGGAAGGCCAAGGTTAAGATCTTCCTAGACGAACCGGACGATATTCTGGAAGATGAAGTAGAGGACGCCAACAAGCTGTTGGACGACTTGGCTATCGACGACAGCACCCCTAACATCACCCCGATCTAATGCCGACTGTCGTTCAGATCAACCTGAAGCGCAGCTCCCACGCTTCAGCTAATCTGGGGGTCCTTCTCCGAGAGAAGGACATCGACATCGGCCTCATACAAGAGCCATGGACAAGGGACGGACAAATCTCTGGCATGGCAATAAAACAACACTACACACGAACTCGACAGGTAGGCCGAGGGCGGGTATAATCATTAAAAACAACCTTAATGCTCTTCTTTACCCCAATCTCAGCAACTTAGATCTAGCAGTGGCAAGATTCAAGGCGTCGGATGGGACAGTCATACTAATAGCCTCTAGATATATGGCCCACGACGAACCAGCACCACCCGAGGCTTTCATTAGGTTATACACACAGAATACAAAAAGGCGATCTACGCAGCCAAGAAAAAATCTTGGAGTAGCTACTGCGAATCGCTAGAAGGAGTCAAGGACACGGCTAGGCTAAGCAAAATCCTAGCGAGAGGGCACACAAGTCCCACGCTTATAAACAAACCCGACGGAACAGGAAGTACGTCGGCAGAATAGTCATTGGAAATTCTGCTGGATACGCACTACCCAAGAAACCAAAAAAAGGAACCCAGAACATCGGGAAGCCAGGGGGCAGACCAGCAGCTACAAGTAGAAGAGATTATCACCATGGAAAGAATCCATTGGGCGATAGATTCCTTCGACAAATACAAAAGCCCAGGTCCGGATGGAGTAATACCAGCAATGCTGCAAACGACAAAATCATGCTTGGGAAAATGGCTGCAAGCAATCTTCCAAGCATGCATAAAAACTGCACACATACCACTTTAATGGAAGGAAGCGAGGGTAGTCTTCATACAAAAACCAGGAAGAAGAGGACACATCCAAGCCAAGGATTATAGGCCGATAAGCCTTACCTCCTTTCTAATGAAAACACTGGAACGGATACTTGATATCCACATCAGAGAAAGAACGGAGAAAAACCTTTCCAATGCGCAACACGCGTACAGGAAAGGCCGATCCACTGAAACAGCACTACATGAGGTGGTGGGATACATAGAAAAGGCTCTACTTTTCAAAAACTACGCAATGGCCACCTTCCTGGACATAGAAGAAGACTTTAATAACGTAAACGCGGATTCCATACTGAGCTCCCTCAACGGTATAGGAGTAGAAGGAGGAATCAGAGCGTGGATCGGCGCAATGCTGACGAGCAGAAGGATAACAGCCGAACTGAGTGGCACTCATCACACAAGATTTGTGAAGAGGGGCACACCTCAGGGGGGAGTCCTGTCCCCACTGCTCTGGCTTATAAACTTGGATGACATACTGAGAACATTAAATAGCGAAGGAGTAAAAGTGGTAGCATACGCAGACGCCGTAGTACTACTAGCTTCAGGACCATACACTGACGTCAATAGCTAAATAATGACAAAGGCACTCACCAAACTTAATACATGGACAAAAGCCTGTGGATTGGGCATAACCCCAAGCAAAACGGAATTAATACTCTTCACAAGGAGAACAAAAGTCCCCAGCTTCACAAAACCAAAGATAGATGGCATAGAATTAATTATATCACAGCAGGCAAAGTATCTGGGAGTGATACTAGATGCGAAACTTTCATGGAAACAGAACATCAACGAAAGAGTCAAGAAAGCAAGCATAGCATACTATTCCTGTAGAAAGATGTTCGGAAAGAACTGGGGAATTTACCCCAGGATAATAATATGGCTTTACACAGCGGTTGTAAGACCCATACTCACATACGGAGCACTAGTATGGTGGCCGGCACTAACTAGGGCATACAACATCCAGAAACTCACAAGGATACAGAGATCGGCATGCGCAGGAGCCACGGGAGCACTAAGATCATGCCCCGCTGCGGTGCTTAATGCCATAGTAAACATAATACCGATAGAGCATTTCATCAAGAACACTGCAGCACAAAGTGCGGTACGACTAAAGGCTAGTCAAAGCTGGAAAGACTACCACACCGGACACTGCAGGATTATGAACGAGATAAACTATCGGACAACAGAAAACACAGACTACATGACAACCGAACTGCGATTCGGTAACACATACACAACTATTATAGTTGAACTATATACCCCACAAGGGAAGACTGGAAGAGAGGGAGGGTAATCGAACCAGATGAAGTATCACTCTACACCGACGGCTCAAAGATGAGCGGCGGGGTAGGGGCCGGAATCTTCGCCGAGAGCTGGAAGGTGGAGGAATATTTCCACCTCCCAGAGTCAGCGACAGTTTTCCAGGCGGAGGTTCTCGCGATATTGAAAGCTGCCGAACTTTCGCTAGATCGAGGCCTCCGGAATACCAAGGTGAGGATATACTTAGATAGCCAGGCGGCGATCAAATCCCTCGTACAAGCACGGACGACGTCAAAACTAGTGGCCGAATGTAAAGGGGCACTAAACAGACTTGCAGAACAGTTAAAAAATAGCATGGGTACCCGGACACAACGACATAGACGGAAACGAGAAAGCCAACGAGCTGGGCAGAAAAGGGTCAGAAGAGCACTCAGTAACAACAGATATCTAGATCTCACTGAACTCGGTCCAGACGGAAATTCATGACCATTTGAAACAAATAGCCAGCAAGGAATGGTCGACGAAGGCTGAGCACAGAAGATCGAAACTATGCTGGCCAGAATCCAATAGGAAACGAACCGCAGAACTGATCTCCAAGAGCAAAAGGGACATCAGAAGGGTAACGGCAACCATCACCGGCCACTGGCCAATAGGCACGCAAGCCTGTAAGATCGGTCTACCCTACAATGCAGAAGCTGCAAGGAGCCAAGCGAGCAGGAGACACCAGGGCATCTGCTGTGCCACTGCCCGGCACTCAACAAACAAAGAACCCGACACTTCGGAGCACACCAAGTCGAGTCACTAGGGGAAGTTGGAAGGCAGTCAGTAGCTGCCATCCTAGCTTACCTGAATGACACGGGCTGGTACTGAGAAGGGAGCTGACAATAGTAAATCGAGGGTGTAGATCAAAACGGAGCTCAGCTCTAATTGGAGGCGGCCTCACCACTTTTACCTACCTACCTACATGGGACTTTCTCTCCTGAATATGCTGATAAGACAATATATATATATATATATATATGTATATGTATCCGCTGCTGGCGTAACCGGCAGCGCAGAGGTCTCGATATATTAAAATTGAATTTAATAAATCATTGCTTAAACTGAAGTCTAATGAGATGATCTACTTAATGGGCACTAATCTTTAACCTATTTACATGGGAAAACATTTTTATGGAATAAATACAATAAAGTATTTCATTTACCACTCGGCGGATAAATAAAGTAAAGTAAAGGATAATAATTAATACCTTTGTTACTTCAACATACTGCACACTTTGCCTAGTCTGCGTAGTCGGCAGAGACTTCCACAATTCTGCACACGGCTCTGCTCACAAAGAAAGGCCGCAAAAAGTGGGAACTGCGGAGGAAACCATATGGAAAAATACAGAGGCTGTTTGGTCAACAAGGACCTAAAGAGTTTAATCCGACGAGCAACAGCTACGCGTCAGCAAAATACAACAAATCTGTATTTTAAATCAAAAACTAAACATATTTTTCGCCAAAGCAGCCAGACCTTTCATCTATCTTTCAGTCCGCTCAGGACCACAAACGGCATCTCTTACGCTGATGCACTGCGAACAGGTATGGAAAATCCACTCCAGCCACACTCAGAAAACGCTCAGCAGGCCCCGGTCCAGTCAGAAAGCAGTGGAAACTATAACGTTTACCATGCAACAAAGCAGAGAACGCATCAAACTACATTTTAACCAAAGATTTGGAACAAATTACTTGAAAGCAATGTCCTTAAAAGAGCAATCAGAAACGACAACCTTTGCATCGCCTCTGTCTGCTGTCCACCTCACTTTACAATCTCTGATCAATTCATAATTTCTACAGCTCACTTGGGAATCTTTTCATAGATAGCTAAACTACAACGCCAAGCATACGAACTGGGGATCATGCCAAGGGAGCAATCAATTGGACTACGTTGACCCTGTAGCCCCACATATTGGCCCGCAGTTATCAGAAAGATACCTGATCTAATTGATTTGCGGTGACAAAAAAAATCCCACGCAATCCAAAAAGCGTAAAAGCGCTACCGTATCTCTCATTAGACCACTCTCCATTATTAATAGCTCTTCTTTAGAAAATATTACGGACCAACCCTACAGGCTGAATTCGCGAGGAACTAACTTGATCAAATACAGGAAGTATGTGAGTTCCCACACTGAGCTAACCCCCCAGCTCAATATCGAAGCGGACATCGACTGTTCTACCGACGACCTGGAAAATGTACACGTCACAGCAGCCTGCATCTCAACACGACAACGGAAGTATGTGCAAATGAAATAGTTCAAAATCAACTTGCGTTTGCGACGGGCGTGGCAAACCAGCAGGTCGCCATGCTTAAAGCAACTTCTAAAAAAAGCCAGCCGCAAACTAAAGCGGGCTCTGAAGCTAGATGCCGAAAAAGCACAACTAAGATATATTAAGACTGAACTATAAGACCGACACTGAAAACTGTGCACACATATACAGACACCTATTACGGAACAATCAAACGGTATAAAACTCCACGTCGGACAGAGCAGACGTGTTAAATAATGTTTTTTAGGAAGATTTATAGTTGTCATCGTCATAACCTTTACTTCATGAAATGTGTTTTTTTCTTTATTCTTTTTAAGATAAGAAAATAACGTATTGGTCTCGCCGTTGTGTAGTAATCGTTGCTGTCAAACGAGAACTGAACAAAAGCAATAGTTGTATCGTAATGAATATAGACAAAATTGTGGATCATAAAAAAGACATAAAAAATCAACAGTATTACTTTTATTATACTTTCCTCTGGGTAAGCTCATCCTTGGACTGACTGTATCTATATCCTGAAGACACAATCCGGTCAATATTGGTCGATGAGTAATAAGGGTAAAAACATGCGTGTGTGTCCTTTATTAGCAATTTACTACAAAGATACAAAAAATATATTTATTAAGTAAATTAATATTGATAGAAGACTTTGCGAACTGTATTTTGTATATGTCTGATAATTGTTTAGGCCAGCGGTCCACCATACGCAGTTGCTCACTGGGCAATCACTATCACTATCACAATCTCGTCAGCACCATGTATGGAGCCAAATAAAGCTCAACTAACTATACCCCCGACTTTTTCTATTGGCGAATCCCTAACGGTTTTATTTTTCAACTTGTGCCGTGGTAAATTTTGCTCACCGACATTTAAGGATCTTCTGTGCATGGATAGCCCCTCGAGAAAACATTGGTCCTTCGAGCCGGACTCAAATATCCTTCCGCACAACCACCAGAAGGTCCGGCGATTTTTCCGCTCAAGATAAGAACGAGCGTCCTCCGTCGTTCTAACTGATGCAAGGTTATTTTTACCGACACAACGGCAGTTGAGAAATTGATATTACTTGTCAATTTGATTATCAAATTTTAAATCCGTCTCCGCTTTGTGTGCGTCGCCATATTCCTTGCCGTTTCTTCGTTTCTCTGCTCAACTTGCCAACGGTCAAGGCTTATGTGCATCCAGACATACATACAAACACACGCGTGTCAATTATTTCCGTACAAACCCAAGTTAAATTTTGTGGGGAAAAATTGACAAGCATAATTAATATCAGCCAGGCGGCGTGCACTTGTTTCGGGAGTTTTCATGGTCGCCGAACAGTTCCCCGCTGTCTCCTTTTTTTTTGGCTGGCATGTAAGACATTTTTTTTCTCCACATAATTTTTACTTGCTCTCAAATGCAGTCCACTAAACCGCCAGCTTTTTATGTTCACATTATCGCCGCATACAATCATACATACATAAATATTTTCCGCCTGCATAATTTTCGTTCGCCCTGATAATTACAATCTAGTTATTGGGTTTCTACTGTAAGACTGCACTCAACACATACCCGCACGCATACATATTTTGCTCATCCATCACTTACACATATATTTTTTGAATTCATACACGCACAAATAATATATTCCAAATCAATAAAAACGAGACAAGATAAAAAAACATTTAAAACCATAGGTCAAACATCTACGAGTATTAAAAATTTTCACATTTACCGCCGCCACCGTGTTTTTTTTTTTTTTTATTTTATCTCTTTTGGGTCCATTACGTATGCACTGCGTTGCCGACGGCAAGACAACGCAATAATTTTTTGCCCGCTCGCGTTTATCTGTTTGAAAAGGTCCAAATCCGCATCTCCACGCCCATCTCCGCGCGTAATTTCGCTAAAGCCAAAGGCCGCCACTGTCATCCCAAGAGCAATAAGACAATTCCGTGAATCTTGGCCTCGGTCCTTCGTCAAAACTTATTCGGTCGGTGTCCAAGATGGCTCAAAATGCAGTTGATGTTGACCACAACAGACCGTGTTAGCCACTTCCAACCTAACCTGCACACTCCAAACGCCCCGGACACGAACACATTGTCCCTTGTCAGATGCCAAGTTCACCTTGACCAAATCCGGGCCCTGTGCGAGTAGGTGGAGAAGAGCTATGAAAGCTTCGACCTTCTTGCCGTGTCGGCCGACAGTACAGACACTGCGACAGTGCTGGAATCTAAGTAAAACTACTGTTATTCCGTTTATTCGAGGTGTGTTTTCTAGCTCTAGGACATAATAGACAAGGCCGCCTCCCAATCCACACAGGCTTCCGCCAGTATTTAACCACCCCATTCTACGGGCTGTCGCCTGCCAGCGGTGGACACTGAAGTCTTCGCTGGTTACTGTCTTCGTTGGTCAACATTCCGAGACTTCTTTACAGCGATATTTATTCATAATTCACGTCTCACACCGGTAAATAAGTTGTTTCACTTCCTCTCAAAAACGAGTGGCGAGGCGCACGCTATTGTATCGAAGGCTCTACTCACAAATAAAGGCTTCATCTCCGCACGGCAAAGCCTTACCGACCGATTCGAGAATAGACGATTAGTCGTCATAAGTCAGGTGAAAAGCCTGTTCAACATCCAGGCTGTCCCCCAAGAGTCCGAAGCCGCTCTAAAGGAGCTTCAAAGCACCTTCCAAAATTGCCCAACAGCCTTAGAGATGCCCTCTATTCAAGTAGAGACTTGGAATTGTCTCCTTGTGTATATGGTTTCATTAAAGCTTCCCAAAATCACACTTTCTACGTGGGAGCAATCCAATCACAGCAAGGCTAAAATTTCAACCTGGAATGAGTTGAACGCGATTCTGACAGAGCATCATCGTATTCTGAAGGCTCTCGAAGACATATGTAAGGCCCAGCAGTTCGGGGCAATTTTCGCCGAGCTGTGGCTCCAGTCCCAAGAGGGTGCGACCTTTGTTCCCGAGAGAACCATCGTGTGAGCTTATGTCCGCGCTTTCTTGAAACGAATGTAAATGGTCGCTCCGACTACATTAAGAGAAGGCAGCACTGCCTGAACTGTTTCGCGAGTGCGTACCAACACGGGAATGCACAGGTGCTGTTTCACGTTCCACAGCCGTTATCACACCCTCCTGCACCGCGGTGATCCATTCGCGACCGCTCCAACTCCGCGCCTACTCCAATAGGCACGGGCGGCTCAGATGATCACTCCGATATGCAAGTGCTTTGCTTCCGGCTCAAATGCCGTCCTCCTGGGCCCTCAATTACATTTGCCATCTACGGTGTAATTTTCAAGCGTGAGCCTTGATCAACTCTGGTTTCGAGGCAACCTTTATTACGGAAAGACTTCCGTCGAAGACTATCCAGGCCCAAGTCTTTGCCCTATTCAAACCTTTGCCGCGCAGTCTACAAAACGCTGTCATTTTTTTGTTCGATCGCCCTCCAGACCCGAGCTGTCTTAGAAACTGCACCCTACGATCTACCGCAGTTGACCGGGAATCTGCACTCATACCCAGTCCCACGAGATCATCTAAAGGGGCTCCCTGATATCCCCCTTACGGACCCCAAGTTCTTTAAGAGCTCCCAAATCGATGTGCTAATAGGAGCCGAAAATCTTCCGTCTATCCTCCTCAACCACTCATAGGCTAAAATTTGCGGCTCGCTTCTTGGCCAGGAAACCAATTTGGGATAAGTGTTGACTGGTCCCATAGCTCTAACGCCCCCCGAAGTGTGTCCGTGTTCTCCACGTAAGTTACCTGCGGCCTTGAGGACTATTCGGACAAGCTCATTACCAAATTGTGGGAGGTCTCCGAGTCCAGTTCAGTCTGTGAACACAATTTTGTACAGACTACACAAAGGGAGAAGTGTGGCAAATACGTTGTGACGCTCCCCTTGCGGGACTCCGAGCATCTTCACGATCCTTCGCTCTGGCTCAGTTCCTGCGTATCGAACAGCGCCAGGCGATTTTGGCCAACATCCAAAGTGACCATCTGCTTCGCTCTGATTTCCTTGATTTCATTGTCCGCGTAAAGATGTTCATGCACGACATTTGGCTCCATGATCTAGGATAAGATTATGCCCTTCTTAAGATATTTGCCAAAAATGGGTTGATTTCCTGGAAAACTAATCTGCTCTCGATCGAAGGCGTACCCCGCCGCCATTTACGCACGAGTTGTAGCTGTAAAACCAGTAAAAAAAAACCAGTCTCTTCCGCGGCTCGAGTTTTGCAGAGGGTTACTCTTGTCCGAGATGGCCAAAGAAATTCGGAACATGGCCGGGCTTCCTTCCGCCCTGCACTGTTGGACTGAACTCAACAATTGTTCTCACTTGGTTGCATAAACCGGCGTGCCACTGGACAACGTTTGTGGCAAATCGTGCGACCAAGATCACCCAGGCTACCGAGGTTGAGAAATAGGCTCATGTCCGTTCCTGGACGTTTACGGCCTCCGAACATCTCCAATATGATAAACAGCTGCCGGTCATCCTTCCATACGACTGCCATCTGTCTCGACTCCTAGTTCATTTGACGCATTGCATAACGTATGATCCGTTCTAGGTTCTAGATTCCGAGGGTGAGATATTTGTTCAAGTCCGTCATATATTCATGCAAGGTATGCGTCATCCACAAAAAGACGTTAAAAACGCAACTCAGAGGAGACTTACCTAAAGAACGGACATCTTTCTATACTGGAATGGTCTATGCCGGCCCGTTTGACATCAAAAACTATACGAGACAAGCCTGTCTCATTACCAAGGGGTATGTGTTGGTAATCGTGCTCGTGTGCTTTTCCACTAAGGACATCCATTTAGAGCCTTCGTCCGACTTTACGACTGAGAAGTTTCTCGCCGCTTTCGCTCCTTTCGTGTCCCGAAGAGGATGCCTCCGTCAAGTTCAGTCGGACAACGGGAAGACTTTTGTGGGTGCGGCGGCCCTACTCTCCCGAGATTTCTTTAAGCTGTAAAAGAAGCTGCGACGAGTGCCTATAGTCACCAGCAGCGGCTCTGGCAGTTCAATCCTCCGGGAGCCCCCCATCTGGGGAGCTTGTCGGAGGCAGGTGTAAAAAGCTTCAAAACCCTGTTTTATAGGCCTAAAGCCATGGGAAAATACACGTTCGATGAGCTGTTCACGCTTCTGGATTGAGGCGTGCCTGAATTCACGTTCGCTCGCGCCAATATCTGAAGAGCCCGCTGTTGGCACTTACGCCTGGGCACTTTCTTGTTGGAGGGCCCCTCATCGCCATGGTTGAACCGGAGGTCAAGGAAAACACCACATTCATTATTAATCGCTGGCCACACCTGAAGGTTCTTCATAAGCAATTTTGGCTACGATGGAAGAAGGAGTACCTCAAGGAACCACTTAAGAAATCTTACTCAAGGAAGACAATCTTACGTCCCATGCGTGCCGCTTAGGCAGAATTGATGCGGTGTTTCCAGGATCCGATGACCATATCCGTGTGGGCGATATCCGCACTGCGCGGGGGCTTATTAGGCGTCCCATAGCAAAGGTCGTCTTTTTTCAGATGGAAGCGTCCGCCTGCCCGCAATAACCAGTCCCCCCTCCACTCCAGTGTGTTAATTTATCGTTCCGATTCGTAGCTCCGATTTAAAGTTCCAAATTTCAAGTTCTTGTTCTTATCAGTACTAATCCAAATTTGTATTTTTTTATCTGTCCTATTTTACCAATCAGACCACACACGATGTCTCCACGTCCACGCACCGTCACCGAATTGGAAAGCAAACGTACACGGGGTATGCAAATCTACCGATGCCGATTCTGCAGAGGGATCCATCCGCTATGGAAGTGTCGTCCGTTCCTCCACCTTAGTGCCGAGAAGATGCTCCGGGCCGTGCTTTGCCAACCGTTACTACCAAGACGTGCGGCCAAGATCGCAACACGCTAATGCATTTCTTCGAACCGCCGAAGTCTTTACATCAGTCCCATCTCCACTCCACGGAACTCTTTAGCCGTTCCTCAGGCCTCGTCAGCCCCTCCAAGGAATTCTTCATCCGCTCATCGGGCCTCGTCCGTCAATTTAAGGAAGTCTTAAGGGAACGAGGGCCGAGAAGCGGCTGATGAGTTCCGTGGAGTGGCGTGGAGTGGCTTCTCGGCCCTCGACACCGCTCGTTGAGGTGGCTCTCAGACCGCGGGCGCCGCTCCGCAATCGTCAACCTCCTTCCGACCGGTTCGGTTCGGCTAGATACCAGTATTCGAGTATTCGACACGGCCGCGCTCATCGACCCGCGCACGCCGGTGGCGCAGATCACCGTCTTTGGATGGGTCGTGTCTGCAGCCTGCCAGTAGGGGGTGGAAAATTAAGGCCATCGGCCTACCGTACGCCACTGTCGGAACTTTTGCTTTCGCTTCTGTTACGCTATCATGCTAGCGCTTCTCACAGCTTCCACACTCCGGAGCGTGGGCCTCGGGTGGAGATTCGAACTCCACGGTCGGCCGCTGCCGATGTTACGCGCTTACTTCAGCCAACGGGCATGATCTCAATTTTCTATGCTTATCTCGTCAGTACCATGTATGCAACCAAATAAAGCTGACCTAATTACCACGACACCCCCGACTTTTTCTTCTGGCGAACCTCTAAACGTTTTTTTCTTCGATTTGCGCCATGGAAATTTTTGGTCAACGACATTTAAGGATCTTCTGTGGAAGGATTTTTCCGCGACAAAATTATTTAATAAAATATTTCCATTCATTTCAATGAAATTATTTTATTTAAGTATGTATGTTCTTTATTTCAGGATGCTTTCTAAGTGACTTCTTTATACATATAATAATCGAATCAAAACTCTGAACTATTGTTAAAATATATATTTGTTTATGATTTCCCAGACTCGTGGTCAACAACAAGCATGAAGTGTTATTAGTTATTATTTGTTACGATATAAGCCTATTATTATTATCAACACTGAAGTATTATTTGGACTGCACCAAATTTTAATATTTTATTATTTATATCTAGTCTCATAATAACATTTCTATTATTATCAACATTGTTCCATATTAGCTTTAAGCAAATACATCATTAACAAAGAAAGAAGCTAACTTCGGCACGCCGAAGTTGGTATACCCTTGCAGATTTCAATTGTATCAATTATAATCTATCCCAATATAATATAATATGAATTACTTTAAAATTCATACAATTTTTACAGTTTTAAATTTTTTTTAATTTTTTAAATTTTTACATGTAAAATAAAATGTAATTTTTTACATGTAAATTAAAATGTAATTTTTCTTCACATGTACCGATTGTTTGTGTGGCATCTATATAATATAGTCGTCCGATTTTTATGAAATTTACAAAAAAATTCTGAAAAAAAAACATGAAATGTTTTATATCACAAAGTAGAAGAAATTATGTTGAAAATTGACAAAGTTATATTTTTTTTCTAAAAATTTTCCGACCGTTCCTATGGCAGCTATATGATATAGTAGTCCGATTCTTATAAAATTAAATCCAAAAATCAAAAATAATATACATAGCTTATAAGCGAGATTTGATCAAGATATGTTAAAAAACAACGTGTTATAATTTTTTTTATTAAAATTTACGAATCGTTCGTATGGCAGCTATATGATATAGTTGACCGATCCGGCTCGTTCCGACATATATGCGAGTGGGAGTATATAGAGGACTATCTACAAAGTTTCATTTAGATAGCTTTTGAACTGAGGGACTAGTTTGCGTAGAAACGGACAGACGGACAGACGGACATGGCTAGATCGACTCGGCTGTTGATGCTGATCAAGAATATATATACTTTATAGGGTCGGAGATGACTCCTTCACTGTGTTGCAAACTTCTGACTGAAATTATAATACCCTGCAAGGGTACAAACCCGCGAGTAATCGGAAAAGGAAAGACGCCAGCCCTGAGATACGGACAGATGAACGCCATACGGCAACGCCGCACACTGGGGCATTCTGCCGAAACTCGTTGCAAAAATCACTTTTTGACTTGTTGAAATGAGCCAAACGAATGATACCATTTAATTGGAAATTGATTCTATTTTTTAAATATGAAAACTGAAAAATTTAACGATTTTTTTTTGAATTTATAGAGACGCGCAAAGTTGACACAATTTTGAAACAAAAATATATGTGCGAAAATCTTAGTATTTAGGGCAAATTTGACTATCAATATTTAAGTAACTATAATGGTAGTGTAGTTAATGTAATTTTTCCCTAATTATTTGATATAATGCCAATAATTTTGTGTCATCAGAAAATTTAATTTGAAATTTCAGATTTTTGTAGAATTTTTTTGAAATGACACCTATTTTTTCCATATTTTTAAACAGAACATAGACTTCTAACTACGATGCCAGCGCGTGCCACCTTTCTTGACGACATCAAAAAATCTCTTAAATATTTCTTAATTAAATAAAAAAAAGTTTTCTTGCTACATTTTTGCGCATTGTGAGATATTTGAAGTTTTGCCAAGTTAACTCTGCGTTTTCATCAGCCCCCTAAGATATGCAACACTTTTTTTTATTGATTTCATGTTTGCTTTTTTTTACGTTACTATAGTTTAATTAAAAACAAGAGTGATTTTGCCAAAAATCGTATTAAATTTATTAGTTTACATTATTCAACGGCTTCTACTTCAATGCTTTGATTATTTACGTCGTCCTCAACGTTCTCAAACAGAGCCACCATATCGGGCGAGTAAGTTATTTTTAATTCCGGCATAGCTCGGACATGTCTCATAGAGGAAATTTATGGATCCGATGACACCAGCAGCATATTAAAAAGATCTTCATTTTGTCGAGACCTTGAAATTTTGCACGTATTTGAGTATCTGTACCTTTTAAAATCATTATTTTTAGCTTCCTGTGCCTCTTCAGATAGCTCGCCAATTGGTAGACACTGATACTCCAGGATATTTTCGCCGTAATCCAGCGCCTTGTGCACCGTTGGTGTTAACAATTTGTTTGGGTATTTGTCCTTAAGAATGTTGGATGTCTCCGCAGCATACTTGCCAAACTTTTTGGGATCAATTTTTTCTGTGCAGCATAGCACACTTAACAAAACGTTGACTCTCTTAATGAGTTCATTATCGACTCCGATTATACGGGATGTAACTTCAAAATTGCTAAAGAATTTTCTGGACGTATTTCCGTCATCGGTATTTCCAAAGCCTTGCTTCGGAAGATCTACCAATAGACCCAGTTCAGTTTTAAATTGCTCTTGAATTCTTTTCTTCGTATCTGTTTCGTAGTCATCCGTTGGCAATGTGTATGCCAGCTTCAAGAGGAATTCCATGAACCGTATGCGTCAAACTGAGAGTTTTCTTCTGTGTTTAACGCCGCATATTTTTAGCTTGACTTCGAAATTATTACAACTTTTAACATTTTTCTATTCGTTAATCAATTTTATTTAATCTAAACTATTGTAGCAAACTTTTTTATGAACCTAAATAATTTTCCTTGACCAAAATGTAGAAAACCACAAAATTTATCAAAAAGTTTGGAAATATTTTATTTATTTTTTTTTTTTAGCTTAATTAAACTATTTTTTTTATATTAATTAAGTAAAATTAAGTAAATAAAGTTAACATTAAAATATGCGTAAAATTTTTTTT
>VNJS01000311.1:0-30005 GCA_008042575.1 Drosophila watanabei
TTTTGTCCGCCTGTTCGACGTATTTCCAAAAACTTTTACTGGAGAACCCGTGCAAACATCCCACAATCATCCTGCCCGCCGACATTATCTTCACCGATCTGAAAACCATCATTGATTTTGTTTATCGCGGAGAAATTGATGTTACCGAATCGGAACTACAGGTGAGCAAAAGTCGACCTGTAAGCATTATTTATAATCAGGTTTTGAATGGATAAAGGATAGTGTTATAGAAAGCTTATGAAGGGAATGAATATAATTTAAAACCTACACAATGTAGAAAATGTTAAAAGAAAAACAGAACGAACGGTTCCATAATTCACTAAAAATGATTAACAGTTCTTTTACAAGAAAACATTTCGTATCTTTATAAAAAAATTTGGTTTCGTGTTTGCGTTGCACGGATAAAATATCGTTCAATATTCGTTTTTACGAAACAACATACAAGAGTACTTGTTTATATACCATTTCCGTAATATAAAAACTTAAAAATGTTTAATTGTATTGCCCAGCGTGGATATGATAAGAAAAAGGAAAGAAAAGTTGTATTTTTAGTGCCTTTATCTTTATCTAATAACTCATCAAATGCGATTGTTTCTGATCTTTTTATTGCCAAAACCTACTTAAAATAAAATTAAAAATCATCAGAGATTAGTTATTAATTAAATAACCAATATGAAATCTGGTTTTTCTCATTAAATTGTGTCACATTTCTCTTTTTATCGCGGTTTAAAAAGCAGAGAGTATGGACATTTTTATGTAAATATAAATAAATTCATATAAAATTATAAACGGGTAATTTCTTTTAAAGTTTTAATCTTTTAACCTCTTTTATAACGCAGATCGTGAAACAAACATAGACAAAGTGTGTTTGATTACGGGTTTCCTCCGACCTTGAAACTTTCCACCCCTTTTCTTACCAGATAACTTTTTTATTATTTATATCAACTTAATTAAGCATTCCTGACCATCGTATAATCGAAACAAATGAAGTGTTCTGTAGAACAGACTAATCTCGATCAAAATACAACCGAATCGCTTGAATTCCCATGCACAGCAACAGTTACTAGATACACCTAGCCTGCGTGCACCCACAATTACCACCTCCCCCTAATCGGTGTGTCAACAAACGAAAAGCATTGAGCAGAGCTAGCCAAAAACCACAAAAGTTGTTCTTTCCCAAATTGAACACACAAATATAGAGGCGGCAGTGGGATCGTTGTGGTGCGAGTACAATTACTTTCAGGGTCGCGCTGTTATCGGGGTCTAGAGCGAGCTCCCTCCCAATACACCCCTTTCTTTCCATTTTCCCCCTTGTTCCATATTCAACCCTTTCTCCCGTATCTATTTGAACGCCACCCACTTGCCTAGTGCACTCGGAGAAATTAAAGGGAATTCTTTAGAGAATAGAGAGAAATTTGAATAAAAGTTAATTTAATTATAAAAGGTTCAGTGAAGGTTTTAAGAGGAATATTTGGAGATTTTTTTTTAAAGGCAGCAATATAAATGATACAAATTTGTATTTAAAATTTGGCTTTAATTGGTTGCTAATAAAAAAAGAGATATTAAAATTTCCAAGAACAAAGAAGAGCGTGCGAGCGAACGATCTTCACGTGTTTCTCAAAAACGCATTGATTTCTTGTTGCAAACTCGAGATCGCGGCGATGTGCGCCTCTCTGACTCAAAATTTCAGTAGCATTGTTTGTGTAAATCTTTAAGGATCGCAGAAAGCAAGCCAAGACTGTCTGACGTGTCCATCTAGGACTATTTTAAATAAATACAATAATTAGTAAAGTTTGTTTGATAATTCTCTCCTGAACGATCCCCATAAATTTTTCGTTTTCCTCAAAACTGATAACATATGAGGCTTAGAACAAAATTTGCTTGCAAATATAAGCTTGTTATGCATCTTAATATTAAAGTCCTTGGTTGGAAAGTTCAGGATAAACATAATGAATGTATATAATACACACTATGTAATTCATCAGGTTTAAAATGCAGATCAAAGGATTTTGAATACAACCATCTTAAAATAATACCCTAATGTTAAAAATGCACTTTTATTCGCTCAGTGCAAGCCCCGCTTTTGTGTGTGTTGTGACGACAACGCCCCCCCATTGTAATTGTCATTTTGTGTGCTTCATTAACTCTTGTTGTCGTCGACGACGACGATTGACGATTGCTCCGGGGCACACACACACACAATTATTACCTTTAAACATTTATCGGGGAAATGTGCCCCTAACTATAGCTGCATATGTATGTGTATATTGATTTCGTTCGTTGTTGCTGCAAATTGGTAATTGATATTGATTTGCATTCTCCGTGCGATTATATCGATTTCTTGCCGTAATTATTGTTTAATTTTAGTTTTCGGCCAGGATAAAGATGGCTAAAGGATGTATTTAAATTAAATTGTAATACATTTAAATTACTATCAATAATTATTCAAATTTTGTCCCAAAAAAAATAAGGTATAATGTAATCCAATCTTTGTTTTAATTAATTTTAAAATTTAAATGAATAAATAATATAATTCCATGATATTTACCATTTTTGAATAATATAGTAATAAAGTTTAAAATTTTAGTCGAGAACGAATTTCGTAGAGTTCTCCGTTTAGAAAATATTTATTAAAATTTTAAATGTAAATTATTTGAGCCTGAAGCTTATTTGTTTTAATTTCAAAGAACAAATTAGTTGCAATGAATAACTCAATTTTAAAAGTAAATTAAAGCTAAAAAAGTGAATGGTTTCATTTTAGGGTCGGTACAGCGGACATCCGTCTTTGCTGTTAAGTGTTAACATTAACTTATTTAAACAGAAACCGCTTAAGCGGAGACAGCAACCACATTACAGTGGCGGGCAGTGTTGTCAGTTTAGCTTATTTTAGAGTAGACCTGGCATATTTGAAAATGGAAAAGCTTAAATAAGTTAGCTTATGGCCTTGAAAATAGCGTATTTTAATAATCTTCTCGCACATTTTATAAAAATTGCATTCGTGACATCAACGATTTTTATATAAGACAAATATAGATTTTTTTTCTAGTACGTGCAGTTTTTTTTTATAAGAAATAATTAAATATACAGTATTTTCGGAGCGATTTTAGTGTAATTTCTGCTTAAATTTAATTTAAAAAAATATATATATAATAATAATATTAATTGGTTCATACTTGGGTTACCTTTTAAAGAATGTTCATAGCTTATATGGGTGGTCATTACCTGACAGCACTGCTCACAGCACTCTTGCCTCTCGCACCCCCCCCCCCCCACGTTTCCGCTTGAGCAAATAAATGCTCAACTTGCTTTGCGCTCAAGTCGTCGCTGTCGCCAACGCCGCCGCTGCTGAGAAATAAAAAATTACTCAAGCTGACGCAACGCCACCAAAAAAAAACTCAAACGGCGGTCCAGGTCTACCTTCCCGCTCCCACTCCCCCTCAAACACACACACACACACACACACACTTACCGCTTCTCCTTCCGCCGTTTCTGCTTCTTCTTCTTGCGGCGACTGGTAGACGACGACTTCCCATTCATGCTCTCTCTGGCTTGCCGCCTCCTTCCGCTCGCTTTTTCGTCTCTTTGCGCCGCTTGTTGTTTTTGTCACAGACGTGCGCTCCATTTTTATATTTTCGCCGGCCATCTGTGCGCCCAGCCACCCACTGTACCCACCGGGTCGGCTACCGCCACCCCCTCTTTAACTTCCACAAGTTGCTGAATTTTTTCGCCCATTTTTTTTTTTTTTTGTTCTGTGTGGCGACTTTTACAACTACAGGCAGTTTCTGTATGTGTGTTGCTTGTATCTCTTTCGTTTTGTCGCCGTTGTTTCTGCACATGTTCTTGGAGTTTCCTCCTGCTCCTCCTTCACTTTATGTATTATTTTTTCGTTCTTTTCTGTTTGTTGTTGTATTTGCCCTTGTACTTTTGTATGTTCAACCGCAACTTCTCTTTCTGTGTGTGTGAGTTGGAGCTTTCGTCTTTAGCTTAATGCGTACGAGTATGTGTGTATGTTTGGGGGATACGTTTTTCTGTGTGTGTGAGTGACTCTGTGTATTTGTGGCCCCTTTTTGGCGCGTCCATTTCGCCTTGAAATTTTTGCGAGTGGACTTCAGATTGGCAATGCTAAGGGACCCGTCGCAACGGAAATGAGGGAAAATGGGGAGATCAAAACTTTCGAAACCAACAGTGTGCAGTGGAGTGTTCCCAAAATAAAACAAAACAAAAAGAAATACAAAAAATTGTTTTGCAAAACTTTATTCTTTGTAGCGAAAGAGCCTAAGAAAATCAGTTTTTGCTGAAACTTTATTTAGTTTCAAATTAATTATTAAGCTCAGCTTAATTAGATATATATAAGACTACTTTTTCGATAAATTGTCAAAGCTGACCCTATGGCTTTAAATGAACACAGTTTAGACATAATTATTTTTTTGCTGTTTATATTGTGAAAATTGTTAGACAAATTTAAAGTGTATTCTTGAACCTCACCCAAAAAAAAATGTTTGTGGCATTTTGTATAATTGCTTCGCTGAGCATTTAAAAACAATTAAGGGGACTCCTTTTTTGGTTGAACAGGGTCCACCCCGAGATAGCCACACCAAGAAACGGTTTCTTACGCTAGTATGCAGGTCTCCATCACGGCTATCCCTTTCGCACTTAAGCCGGATGACCCCGGCGTTGCCACTCTTCTTTCTGGGGTTTTGTGTGCTAGTGTTTTTATTTTTATTTATTTTTTTTTTGCTTTTTGGGGTTAAGCTCAGATTCGATTTTTGCTAAGCGTTAATTAATGCTGGCGCTGCTTTAATGCTTTTAGCAAACGTGGTCAGGTAACACATTAATACATCCTTACATACATATGTACATATGCGGCGGAATACATGTACAGATGATTTAGTAGTGCCCCCCTTGAGCTCCCTAAAACCCCGTTGGCTTCCGTAACCCCTCGCCGAAACTCCCTTAACCTCTCGCTTGGACCCCCCTTTCACATGCATGTGTCTGCCACGCCATGTGCTTTGGTTATATTTATTGCTATGTATATTTTGGATACCCTTTGATGGGGTAGTGATTATTTGCCAATACTCTGAATTTAGAAGTCATTAATTATAATTTAATTAAAAAAACACACCTAATGAATTTATTTGTTTTTTTATTGTTTAATTTATATTATGTATTTCGTGCATTCTTTTAATAGATTTTAACCCCCCTCTACTTTAGAACGAACTATTTTTAAAGTGTTATTTATGTGTACAATTGTCTTTTTTTTTTAATTTTTCAATTATATATTTAAAGTTTTTTTTTATTTCAAGGGTATTTTGAACTGGTAATTAAAAAAAAATTCGTGTTGGTTTTATATTATTTTTTTTGTTTTGTTTTTTTGCTGCATGCCAACACTTGAGGGTCTTCCCTATGCGTCGTGCCCCACCCTCTCCCGGCCAACCCCCTCTTTTGGCCTCATTGCATGTGTTGCCTCTCTCTCTCTCCGTCCTCTGTCACCTCCTTTTGCTGCTGCTCTTCTCCTCCTTCACCTTTATCTTTGCCCAACTATGTGAGCAGCTGAATCGGACACAGACACTAGCACAAATACAAGACAGAGACGGGGAATAAGGTGGACATCAGTTAATGGGGTGGCACGCCCGCCCTCTCACCCACCGACATCCACACACCCACGCTTCATCTCTTTCCCTCCTCGTCTGAACCACTTGGCTTGCATTTTTTCCGATTTTTTCTTTCCTTCTTTCTTGCAAACAATTTTTATTTTTCTGTGCAGAATTACTTTTTTCCTCTCCGAGTATTTTTTCTCCTGTGCTTAAAGAGAGAGAGTGAGAGGGGATGGAGAGAGTGTGGGAGCGAAAGAGCGCGCTTGCAACTTTGAACTTTTTGAAGGAAACGGACCAACGAAATAAAAGAAAAAAAAATCGAAATTGAGTGAAGCGCAAAGAAAAAATTTTTTTGCCCGCCTTTTGTGTGTGTGAGTGAGGCCCCCCAACAATGGCCGCTGCTCACACACACACTTACACAGAGACACCCTCGTACACTTTCGTTCTCAGTCCAAGTCGAAGCCTTAACCCCCAAGGCCCCCCTTAGCTCACCTCGTGCGATGGGGACGACGCAGCGTCTGTCCAGTTCCATCACGATTTTTTTTCTCGTTGCCCCTTCAACTTTTCGTACTGCTTCTTGTCTTCGGATTCGCCTGCTAGCCACCGCTCTTCTTCTTACCCGCACTCCTGTAGCTTTTGGTTTCGCTCCTGTCGCCGTTGTTGTTGCTTTCGGCCAGAGAGCGCATTTTTTTCTGCGGCTCACGGAACGTGCATTGTTTTTGTCGCACAGTGGGTCGTTGTGAGGGCTTCGGTGAATAAATAATTTATATCGAGTTTTGTGCACTTTACGGGACTTTTTAATGCATCTTGAAAGTGTCATTGAAGCTGTATTCAAGTGGTAAAACTATAAACATAATATAGAAATCGTAATTAATATGACGAATTTTTTTTATAATTCTATAAACAACAAAAAAGTATATATCTATGTTTGTATCTTATTGTTGTGCTAATCTACTGTTTACTACTTGATCCAAGGGAAATAATATTATTACTAAGGATTATATAATTAATACATATTCAAGCAGAAAATCTTAGAATATCCAAAGGGGGAAAAGTAGAAATCAATTCCCCAGCTTTGGGTTGGATTTGGTTAACCCAGGTCTAGAAACTGTTTCCAATTAGGACTGGACGTTGGAGCAGCTTGAATTTCCAATTCATTCGCGCGATGTCCACACCCATTTTTACATTCATGTTGCTTGTTCTCGCTTATGGGCATCCTCGAGAGAAGTCGTCCAGAAACAACAATGTCGAATGTCCTTCCATCAATTCCTGCACTATTCCATTTTTTGTATTTATATTTTTTTCGACGCTCATCTGTTCCATTGTTTTTCCTACTGGTTCCGGGGTTCTTGGTCGAAATGGGGAAGAGGGAGAGCGACGATGTCTACGCGACACCCAAACACAAATCATGGGGGTTCTGAGAATGGGAATTCATCTCCAGTTAATGGGCGTCGCGAGTCGGAAGTCTGAGTTTGAGTTTGAGTCGGTTTCCGAACTGGGAGCTTTTTTTCGGGTGTATTGGGAGTGCGGGGGTAATCTGGAGATGGTCAGTGTGCTGGTCATTTTCTAAGGGTGCTATGTACTGTGGGTTCTGTTATGTATTATTTGCACTCATTCTATACTTTTTTCTTTCTGTTCTCTCTCCTCCTTTCTATGCTTTTTTCATTTTTCTCCACACAAGTTTGTTAAAGAAACGTGTGTGTTTTCCTCATCAATAATGCAAATTGCTTTCTGTGTGCATTTTTTCAAAATTCGACCCACTGTCATTGCCGGCTGAAGTGGTACAATTGTAACGAAACTGGGTACATTTTGTTATATTAAAGGTTTTTATCTTTATTCCCAAAGTGATAAATTTTTTGTTTCTTAAAAAAAATACACTAAAAGGAATAAAATTTAAGCTTTGAATATATGTAATGTTGATTAAATCCTAATAACGGAGCTCTATAAACAATTAATACATTTATTTTTAAGTCTTTGTTAAATCATTGCAATATTTATTCGCTTTCAGTTCGTTTAATGCCACTGTGCGCGTGATGTGCCGCAATTTTTTTCCTCGGCTTTCTTGCCCGCACTTCTTTTTTGTTTTTGCTGTTTTTGTCAGTTGGCGCTCAGGCTCAAAGTTTCTTCTCATTTTTTTCCAGCCTGCTTGAGCACTTTTCTGAGCTGGTGTGTGTGTTTGTGTGCGCTTGCTTATGTTTTATTTTTTCTTCTCTTTTTTTTTATGTGCAGAGAGAGTTCTGCCGCCGTCGTCGCAACCGCCGCTGCTGCCGCTGCCTTTGCATTTTTTCCGATTGCGACCGATTTTTTTTTGCGCCACCGCTATATATGCTGTGTAGGTGTGCGGGTATGTGTGTGTGTGTGTGTGTGAGTGCTTTTGCTCCTTTGCTTTTGCTTTTGCTAATCGCTGGCGTTGTCGTCGTCTTTTGGCATCATTCTTTTTATTTGTAATTCGGTTCATCATCATCGTTCATCGTTCTGTCGCATGTATGTAACTGTCTCGCTCTCGCTCTGGCCGCTTGCCCGCCCGCCTTTATGTGTGTGAGTGAGATTTCTTGTGTTTTTGTTGCTGTGTTGCTGATTTTTTTCCGTCCTCCTCCTCGTTCTCCTTGTGCTTCTCCTCCTTCTACTTTTGCTTCTGCTTGTGCTTGTGCTTCTTCTTCTCTGCAGCGGCGGCAGCGGCGGCGACGGTCAATGCTGCCAGCTTTGCTTCGCCAGCCATCAGACAACATTTGTATTTGGTCTCGCGCTCTCGATCTGTCGGACAATCGGTATTAAAAGCATAAAAGCGGCTGTAATTAGCAAAATTAAGGCACCCAACCCGAACCAAGTCGTACCGAGTAAAAAAAAAACATGGAACCCTCGTTAAAACCAAGCAAAACATAACCGTGCAAAAGTGCCAAAAAATTACGCTAAATTGAAAACTCACATGTGCTGAAAATAAAACTCAGGCCAGGCCAGCTCTCCCTTTCCGCTCTCTCCCACCTGATCCCGTTATTTAAGTGCACGCTCTCTGATACGGCTCTCCGCCGCTCTTCCGTTCTCTCTTGCTCAGGCGACAGCCGGCTGCAGACGCACAAAAAAAAAATCGAAAAAAAAAACGGAACAAATAAAAGAAAAGCTTTACGTTTTTGCATTACGTAGTAAAAAGGCATTCCCTCACACAAACAACAAACACCAACACACACGCGTGTCTACATGTGTTTTTGTGTGTGTTTTCGCATTTATGATTATTTTATACACAATATTTTTGGCGTGTATTTACTTTATGTGCATTCGCCGTTCGTCGTTTGATTCGCGTGTGTTTGCTCTTATTTTCGCGCTCTATTTTGTTTACCGTTACTCGCTCGTTCTCTTTCTCTCATTGATTCCCGTCTCCGTTCCTTTTTTTATTTTAGCAAATAACAACAAAAAAATAACCAAAGCCACGTGTTGATAAACAATATAAAAGCAACAACACATCTAAGCAGAGACAGGAGACCAAACGTACACAGTTGCTCTCTCTCTCTCTCTCTGTCACACGCCACTACATATCGCAACGATTGCGTCCAAAAAGAAAAAAAGAATAATAATAATACAAATAATTCATTTTATGTGTTATAGTTAGCCATTAATATCTATCATTTTCTCTAATTTGTTATATTCTTTTTTGGGTAAAATTACCGTTTTTTGTATGAAATTAATTCCGTCACGTCGTCTACTACAATTTGTCAACTTTAAACAATAAATCAACAAAGGCTTGGTTTCAACGGATACTATATTAATTAATCACACGCTGCGATCAAGGTAAAACACAACACCAACAACACAAAAATCAGGAATAGTGCTATTTCCACCTTTTTTCAATTTTCGGTGCTTACTTTTAGGCGCATTTAGCGTGCCTCGTCGTCTCCGCTCCAACTTTCGTGTATTTTTTAAGGGCTAGGCCACATAAAATAATGCCATTAATTAGATATACCTAACCCATAGCAAAACGCACACACATACATTTACACCAAAAACACACCCTCGCACGCACACAAACTCATGCCCGCCCGCAATTAGCGGCCATCGGAATAACGGCAAAACTGAGACATAACGAAACAAAAAGTACCCAAAAGAAAATACAAAAAAAAAACAGAAACAGAAAGAACAAAATTGTTGTAGAAATTTTCGCCGGATTCTTTTCACTTGGGCACACCCGAAAGAAAAATATGTTTTGCTCGCTCCTTTATATCAATTCCCCAAGGACTCTTTAATATCGATATCCAATTAGAACTGTGGGATTACTGAGAAAGCCAAAGAAATTGATAGAAATCGAACTTGAAGAATGTCTAGCTTTGCCTTATCTTATCTTGTAGTCAGAAATAAGACAAGCCAACAAAGTTTCTTGTTTGAAAACAATTTTTCAACTCTGAACTAATTAATGCTACAATGTTTCCTAAATGCAATTGAAGTTCTAGATCTTCTTCGCATTTATATAGCTCAGAAGAATTTCTAGTTTAAAATATCTGCTAAAAATTGTATACCTTTTATATTTGTACTTTTGTCGTCTGTTGTTTTTTTTTAATAAGTGATAGGACACATTTTTTACAGACATTTGTCTATGAATATAGCTTTTGTGACAGTACATTTTATTGGATATTTTTCTTTTTACGCAGAAGATACTTCTGTTGGAAAAAGTAAAGAGAATTTTTATTTAAAACTTCACGGGCCTAACATTTTGGGCTAATTATTTTTTCCTGACTTGGCAGGATTACTAATGACATCTTGGGAAAATTTCATGTCAATACCATAATCAGTAATATCTATACTCTTGTGTTTATTACCTACTAAGAGTGCATTTTTCGAATTTCACAATTTAAAAATCTATTGAAGAAGAATATGTTATATTTGGAGACAAAATTTTTTGTGCTAAATCGTTGCGAATATTCGAATAAACTTACGGTGAATCTATTTTATCGAAAATTTAAGTTTACGACTAATAAACATTTTTCAAGGATGCTTGAGAAACCGTCGAAGACATGCCTCATTCCAGTCTTCCTCCGGTGTCTACCTCTTACGATAAAAACCAAAAAAGTAAAGGATATCGTCCTCGGATATCGTCATGCTAGTTGGAGTTGGAGAGATAGTAGCTCATTTTGACCTATAATTTGATTATGAGACTCGTCACTGCTCGGCTTGTTTTAAAAGACCTGATTTTTTCCCAAAAAACACATCATTGTGAAGGATTTTAAGTCCAAAAACTTCTTCAATACCATCAATCAATCACTGAATTCTCCTGGCTCCGTGTGACTTATGGCCATATTCCCAAAACTCAAGAGACCACTCCTTAGAACGCGATTCAAATCTTGTAAGAAAATAAAAGCTGATGGCTACACCGGAAATTGACTATTTTGGCAAGTTGCAAGGATTTGAAAAAAAAAAACTTTGGCATACTTTGAACGGAACGACTTTGATTCAGTAGAATAAATAAATAGTTTTAATTTTACAGACAAATTCACCGTACTTTTTGCCCACAGTAGTATCTTGAATATTCAGAGAAGTAACAAATCAGTTTATCAATCGATGGATCGATTAAATAAAAATATAAATAATAAAAATATTAACCAAGACGCGACTTTTATGTCAAAGCAATCAAGATCTTTCCCGAAAATTCACTTAAAACAAGAAAAAGAAAAACTTACTTCGGCACGCGGAAGATTGTAATCCCTTGCAGATCGCGAATTACAGCAATTATAATCTAGCCCTATTTAATATAATATGAATTACTTTCATATTCATATTATTTTTACAGTTTTACCTGTTTTTACATATTGTACATGTGAAGAAAAATGTAAAATTTTGACACATTACCGACCGTTTGTATGTTAGCTATATGATAAAGCCGTCTGATTTTTATGAAATTAAAAATGAAATTTTTAAATAATGCCAAAGACTTGTATCTCAAAGTAGAAAATAAATTTTTTGGAAAAAAATTGTTCCTATTGTTCGATATAGTAGTCCGATTTTTATAAAACTAAATCCAAAATTCTTAAATAATCTAGATAGCTTATACTCGAGAGTAAATCAAGATATATTAGAAACAGTGAAGTTAAATTTTTTTTCCAAAATTGTATGGATCATTTGTAAGGCAGCTATTTGATAAAGTCGTCCGATCCGGCTCGTTCCGACTTATATACGAGTAAGAGTATATAAGAGACTATCTGCAAAGTTTCATTTAGATAGCTTAAAAACTGATGGACTATTTTGTCTGATCAAGAATAATGCTAGGGTAAAAAAAATCACTGATTAACCAAACTTCTTTAATAATGGTTTTAAATTGATTTGTTTAAGTACAAATAATTCTATTATATAAAACAGAATTAAAAAGTTGTCATCATTATAAGTAAATTTCCATTGTCTGTAAAACAACCCACATTATCTAACTGAGTACATTCCTTAATTATTTGTAAACAGATCGTTTATTTTACTATTTACTAGCTTCGAACATTGTTTCTTTCCGCCTTGTTGCTGAAAACCTACTTTTATGTGTGTGTTTTTTTTTTAGGAGTAAATCAAGGTTTTTTCAGTATTGCTTTGATGTTGTTTGCTGAACTTGAAGTACGCAGTTTCAGTCGACTAAACCGCTGCTGCACTCCGATGCTCTTCTAGTAGTCCGTCAACAAAGTTTCCCCCGATGTGCTCCAATCGATGATTGCAGTCCGGCAAAAAAAAAAAAGAACAGAAAAAAAGTTCACACATCAAGCGCCGTCAAAGTTCGCCAAGTGGCTGAAATACTTTTAGAGGGGCAATTGCTGGTGGGAAAAGGGCGATAAAAAATAAAATAAGCAAGGAGTGATCGCGAAGAGAGCGGGCAACAAAAACTCAATGGCCATGATTCGAATGATATAAGAACAAAAGCCTTTCAAATGATAAAGTCCAAGTTGGTGCAAGTGAGCGGTTCTGGGTGGAGTCTCCTCGGATGAGCAGATGGGGCCCTCGGTGCATGAGCTTGCAAACTATGACCCCAAAGCCCCCGGCCTCTGTGCGCCTCCTTCCCTCCCTCCTTTAGTTGAGTTCAGTCAGTTCCACTATCCAGTATTCGGTTCGGTATTCATGCCCCGCAGTTCCCTTTGGTTCCTTGAAGAGGAAGAAAACGGCTGAGGACCGGGCCCTACCATTGACGACGACGGCGACGATTATGCGCCGGCTTGGCCTCACTTGTGTACAATGGCGGGTTATCAAGTCCAAACAGCGGCCCAACCGTTGAGCCAGCCCTTTCCTCCTCCTCCTCCTCCTCCTCCTCGTCATCCTCTTGGTTTTCTGCACTTGGAAGAATTGTGCATGCATTTATTTAAAATTAAATGTAAATAATCAATTGATTTTGAGACTATATAGATTTCTGTGGCCCCATTTTGCAAGTTGACACACTAGAAACACTGAAATGATTTTAAAAGCATTAACTATTTCTGTTACCTTCTTTTTTTTTATTTTCAAACTGGGAGAATATTGTTTCAAGAATAGTTTTCATACGTAGTTTCTGATGATACAATATGGCTTTTCCTAGAAACAGTCGAAAAATAAGCGAAAAGTTTACCAGAACTCATTATTTTTCGCGGATATTTTTATACATTAGAACTCTTTTTTATATATGTCTACAATATGACTTATTACAGTGTTGAGTGTATCGGTTCTTAGTTAAAATCACTGAAATGGTCAATTGACTTTAAAAGCATTAACTATTTCTGTTACCTTTCTACTTTTTTTTTTAAATTCAAACTGGGGGAATATCGTTTCAAGAATAGTTTTTTACTTAGTTTCTGACGATACAATATGGCTTTTACTAGAAATAGTCAAATGAGAAGCGAAAAGTTTACCAGAATTCACAACTTTCGCGGGTATCTTTATAAATTAGAAATCTTTTAAAGGACAAAAGCTTCAAGAGAAAGTAGAGCGAGTGGTTATATATGCAATATGACTTTTATTGGATGAATCGGTTCTTAGTTAAAATCACTGAAATGATCAATTTTAAAAGCATAACCATATCTGTGTCCTCTTTGAAAATTTGAACTTACATTTAAGAACTATTTAGGAAGAACAATATGGGTCTTACTTGAAACAATATAGACTCCCAGCAACCGACAACCGTTAAGCCAGAACCCACTATTTTCGCAGATATCATCCTTATATAAATTATAGACCTTTTTCCTTCGAGTGTGAGTCGGGTCCGAGTGGCTCGGCGTTGCTGTTGTTGTTGTTGCTGGAGAATGATGATGCTGGTATGCTGGTGGGTATGGAGAAAGGGGTTTTCAGAGGAGGGGCTCTGGGTGTTGGGTGCACTTGTGGAGGGGAAGCTGAGCCCGCTCAAGCATTGCTTGCTTATCACAAGCCTATTGAGCGGCGGCTCTTATTCTTGTTGCTGTAGTTGCTGTGGGGAAGAGTGTTTGGGGTTGCAAGGCGGCTTATTGCCACCCACTTCACCCGTTTCGTGCCTCTGCTGCCCCCATCTCGGCTCTCCTTTCGCTGCGTCACACTCGCAAAGTTACAGATAGCGTAATCAGGGTATTTCCGTGCTGTGATTTTTATATTTTTCAATTTGTTTTTCTTTCTCTTCGTCTTATATATTTTCTTTCTCATTCTTGCCGGGAGTTTTTATATTTTTTTTTGTCCCGTCCAGCATTCATTTGCGCTACTTCTTAATTTCTTTTTAGTGCTCAAATGAATCGCTGCTGGCAGGGTGGAAAAAAAAAAATAGGCGGGGAATGGAAATGTAAGCCACCCTCAGCATTGGGAAAAAGGCAAAAATTTACTCAAGAAAATCACGAGAAAATGTAAAACAACTGGACAAGCATTTTCATTTCATTGCCTTCTTTTTATTTGTGTTGCTGTGTTGACTTGCTGCTGCCTCACCATTTTTTTAAGGGTGCAACTTTGGCGCCTCCTCCCACACTTTTCGTTCTTTTCTCTATCGCTTTTCTTTTTTTTTTTTCTCCTGCTTTTTTTAATCGATCGATTGTGTGCGGGGAAAGCAACAACATCAATCACAGTCAGCGGCAGGTCAGCAAAAAAATATATATGTATATTTCCAAAAAGATTCGCCCCGGGGCAATCCTGCAGTCAAATCAGATAATAGAAATAAATAAACTTCTAAGCTGAAATTATGGCAATGGGAAGCAGCTTAAAGTTTACCTCTCAGCGCCTCCAGGTATGCTTTCGTTTTTTTTTCGGTTTCCAAAGAAAAAGCTACGAACGAAAAAAAATGAGTGGAAACGGTAGCTCGGATTTATGGATCAGGCCAAAAGGACTTGAAATTTTTCCATTTACTTGAGTTACTCTTGTTGTTTTTGCTTTATTTTCTATAATAGATAATATGCCTACTGAAAATAAGTGCGATAAGGGTTTAGTTTGGATTGTAATATCATGCAGCTAATTTTTTTTTTTAAATAATTTATATGGAGTTGTTGCTATTTAAATTATTTGGCGTTTCATAAATAATGAACTTCTACTTGCGCATTAAAATTGTATTAAAATAATTATGTTCTTTATACAATTGTTAAAAATACAGGGTTGCAACAGAAATATTAAATATGTCTTAAATTGTTTATAAAAGAAATATTTATTTCAGTGACAATTAGATTAATAAAATAAAATAAATATTCATTGCACTCATCTCACTCTCTTCCAACTTAAACAATACTTAATACTCCTAACACAATTATGGAAAATCCTTAACTTTTGGCAGGGAAAACTTTACATTTTTGTTACATCATTCAAAATGATGTTAATATCTATTACTGTTTTGATAAAATTATAGATATTACAGGTCATTTTACATACTTTTTTTTTTGCATACGAGCGCTTTAAAAAAAGCTCCTTGTCTGTGCTCTAAGAGGTCCTTGGAACAATCGGATATTGCAACTTCATCTGATTTCTCCTTTGCAATGCTCTCATCCTATGCATTACACCATTCCCACTAGGAATTCAAATTTCAAACGAATAAACCGAAGCGGACCAACCACCACCATTCATTCATTGAACAATGCTATATAATTACATAAAAGTCAGCAGCTTGCTTGGCAGAAAAAAAAAAATGAACGCCAGGAGAAGGAAAGCAGAAGAACTCTCATCCCACTCCGCTTCGAATGGAAAAATCCCTTGTTTTAATTTCTCTTTTTTTCTTCGGAGCACACCCAAAAACATAAAAAAAAGGAAATACTGAAAACAACAGAAAAATCCGCAAGGAGAAAAATATTCGCCGCCCACACAACTACTAAATAACCGATTTTTTCGGGTACGTTTCCAACTCATCAGCAGTTTTTTTTTGTTTTTTCGTCGTCAAGTCCAATTGTTGTTGTTGTTGTTGTTGTTGCCCTTTTTGGGTTGGCTTCGGGTTTTTATTTCTCAACTAATCCCACACCTCGAACTCGGAACCACCGGGCGGGGCGGCGGCGCACCCAGTGATTTCGTGATGCCATTCCCTCCCAACGTCGAAAAAATCCCCAAACCTCTTCGTTTTCGTCCCTTTCTCGGATAGAAGTTCTCCTGTTTTTTTTTTTTTTTTTTGCCACGTTTAAAGCCGGGTTGTTGTTATTTTTTTTAGCTGCAAAGATATAGATTACAATTGTTGTTGTTGGCGCCTGGATACTGCTAAAAATTGGTATATATACATATAGTTGTTTTTGTTTTGTTTGATTGTGTGTGAGTGTGTCCATAGGGCCAGAGGCATATTATATAATATATAAAGAAAAGGTTTAAGTTTTTAGCTGCGCTGGTCCGTCCCATTTTCGCCGTGCTTCATTGGAGAAGGCTCTTTCCCTTCTTCCTTTGCCGCCATGACAGTTATCCACACACCCCTGAGGAAAAAAAAACAACACCAATTTGGTCGAGGAGGAGTCCTTGGATCAAACAAAGATATCCCAAGCTTATACCAATACCTGGATAGTTGAGTGGAAAAGATCTAAATCAATTTTTTTGTACAGAATCTGCATTTTAGATAAAAGAAAATACATTTTTGCAAACTTATAAACCTCAACTACCATATATTGCATACTTCTAGACATTGTTTTTGAGCGTTTCAAATGCTAAAGATTTTTGTAAACCCCCTGAAATAACAGTTTATAAATAAGTTCTCAGCTTTTATCCTTATTTAAAATAATTAAATGTTATTCAGAAATCTCTATGGAATCCTAAAGTAATACAAATACAATTTTTTTTTTATTTTCAAATCAATACTTGCCTAATATATTACCTACTAGTATAGATGGTTTTTTTTTGCGTAAAATACAAAATTCAGGGTTATCCCTTTTTGCAAACCTTTTGTTTTGTTTTTTAGCACTGTTAGTAGTCCATCAATCTGTCGCTCCTTTTTCGCTTTTGGACTTGAGAGGGCGTGGCTTTGTTCTTTATAGACCAATTCATTTACATTCCCTAACACGCCTAGTTTTTCAAAATGGAAAAAAAAAGAGTCAAGGGGTTAGCTTCGCCCCGCGCCAGAAACTAGGCAATGAAAACGTTAAGGGAAAAGCGAGCTGATTTTGTTGCTTAATTTTTGACCTGCATTAATGTTGGAAGTTTAAAGCTGAATCAAAATAAAAGCCACGAAAATCAAGCACACATATTCAGTTAAAAAGACGAGGCAAAGAAAAGGAAAGCAAGGAAAAGACGGAAAACGCCTCATGTGACCGAGTAATAAAATAGCGACGTCGCCGTCGGCAGAGATGCTGCTGCTGGCAGAGGCGCAGAGGCGACGTCAGCGTCGACAATGTAAATAAACGTAAAGTAAAGTAAAGTGTGAAAGAGGCAGCACAAAAAAAAAAAAAGAGAAAAGCTGGAAGAAGCGGCGAACCAAGGCCACATAACATAACATAAAATAATAATAAAAATGCCGGCCGCTTGAGAGCGGCTGATTTCTGTTTTATTTTTTTTTCTATCCTGCGTCTCCCCTTTTCTCCCCCATTCGCTCTCGTGCAAACATACACACACGCGCGATTTTCTATCGTCGCGTACTATTTTCGTCAGTCAGCTGAGTGAGCGGCGCTTACTTCTTTTACTTGGTCTTGTTTTCTTTGCCTTCTCCTTCTCCTTTGTGATTTGAGCACCTCGTGCACGCTCTCATATGTTTTTCGCCGTCTGCCTGTTCTTCCCCCTCGTTTTATTATGTATTTTGATAATACTTCCACCAAACGCCGCCAACTCCTTGAAATTCCAGCTGCGATTCTGTTCTTTTATTTTATTTTATTTTTCTGTCTCGTCTTCTTTCGTCACCTATGCTAACTTTTCCTCGCTCTTCGCATTTAACTGCAAGTTCAAGTTGTAAAGATGGGGATACCAAGTTGCTTTAATCTTGAGTTTTCTTGGCCCTTTGGACGCATCTTTATTCCTGTTTTACTGCGGAAGTTGAAGGTCCGGGTTTCAAATAAATATTTGACACTTGATCAATTGACCCTGAAAACTTAAAAATAAATAAAGAATACAATATTAAACGTATGTAAGATTCTGAACCAAATTTATATTTGATGGTACAATAAAAATGTATCTAAATGTATACAAGGATATTTTGAAGGTACTGAGTTCTGTGGCCTTTTTTATTTGTTTATTATCCTAATTGATTGATTTAATTTCTCATTTCTTTACCCCCAATAATATTTTTTTAAATCGAATCATCGTTGTAGCATCATCCTGAACCTTAAATAGATTTTAAACAGTCTATTTTTACAATTTTGAGCTTTAATTTCACTTAATATGAAGACTTACAAGAAGGAAAAATTAGCAAGTATTATAAAGTATTTGTGATTGTAATTCTTATTTAATATTATGAAGAGTAAAGTTTTTATTATTTGAATAATGTAATTCCTAACAAAAAACCATCTTAATTCAAATCATTTCGATAGGACCTTAAAGTAATCAAGGAAACTATACATTAAAAAGTGTACTTAAGGAGTAACAATATATAGCATACTTTTTGTCACAATTTTAATTGATTTCAAATCTCTTTTGATTTAGTTAAGTATCAAGAGTTAAATTATTAATAGGTCTCCGTTCAAAAAATTAAAAAAAAACGTATCTCAACACAGAGCTTGGGTCATTCGATATGACCGGGTTTTTCGGGTCCACCGCAACATTTTCTCGTTCATCCTTGCGCTGCAGTCAAATTAAAAATATGTGGTCTACTTTCGGGTGGCATGCAGCTGCAGCAAAATAGCCAACAACAAGAGTATTATTATTGGTAGCAGCCAAAAAAAAAAAAAGTATATATAGCGAGCGCGGACCCAAAGAGAAATGAAGCAGGAAAATGAAATTGTGCGGAGCTGAGAGGTGTCAGAGGGGAAATTCACGAAGCAAGCACAAAGCGAATTTTGAAGAATTTTTAATTAAAATGCAAGGCAGCTCTCATTGTTGTTGTTGCTGCTGCTGCTGCTACAGTAATTTTTGTAAACTAAACAAACGGAATGGCGAGGGGGAGAGAGGAGGAAAATGCTGTGGTTTCGGCCAAGAGCTGAGCGCGTTAAAGTAGTTAGTAAATTGCAAAAAATAGAGACGAAGCAAAAAAGATGAACATATGGTTACCTGGAAAATACTTATACCTACATACATACATATATACACAGGTGTGCGTGTGTTTGCGTTGGAATAAACCCCAAGCACGTAACCGGAAGTTCACGCAGGCAAAAGTCCACCACGGAAACGGAGATATGGGAGGGCAAAAAAGTCGAAACGAACAAAAAAAAAAAATAAAAAAAAAAAATTGGAGGAAAAGTCGGCGAAAAATTGGCAAGAAACTGAGAGAGGCGCTGGTACCAGTCTAGGCTGGATGGATGGACCATGGCATTTAAGCCAACATCATTCACAAACACCGGGCGGGCCTGGGACCGAGCCCCATAAGGGACAGGGCTCCTCCTTCTAGCTTCTGGCTTCTCTATTCCTATTCCGCCTCATCCTCTGACATTTCATTTCCGTAACTCAAATGCTGCCCTGTGTCCCTGTATACTCCACGCCGCCTCTATGGAGGACGGAGGATGTACTCCTCCTGCATCTGTGTGCGGCGACAGTTTATAGCCCAAGCGAATCTTCATTTACTTCCGCGCCGCAGCATTCTCCGGCTGCTCCTTCGCCGTTTTTTGTTTTAGTTTTTTTTTTCCTATTCTTTTTTTTTTAATTTTTTTTTTTTTTGTTTCCAACAGCAGCGGCGGCAACAGCAGCATGCAAAGTGCAATTTTCCCGCTCCCTAAGCTAACTATTCCTGAGCCTTAGCTGGGGGAATACCATCATCATCATCAGCACAAGCGGCAGCTGGGCCAGTTGGCATTCTATTCTCCAGCACGGAGAAAAAATTAGAGAGAAAAAATTGCCACACCAAAGTATCCAAGTCTCCAGTGACTTCAGATCGCTTAAAAATGTATCTGAAAGTATGCAATGAAAAGCATTAATTCAAGTGACTTACTGCAGGAATCTCAAGTAAAGCTATTAATTGATTACAGTCGATTGAAAAGCTGCTTAAATATAATTAAAACAAACATATTTTATATATGACCATATATGACTGGTCTTTTCAATAGTGTTTTCTTATGTTTGGTGTTCAAAATTTTCACGGCTAAGAAACCTGTAAGGAAAAGCACCTCTCCTTTTCAAAGCGTTTTTTAATTTATGAATTAATCGTGATTTTTCCCTGTGCACCAGTTGTTCATCTTTGCACACACACAAACTCCCACACACACACACCAGCTGACAATCAATGTTTGGTTTAGCAGAAATTTTTCCTTTGCAATTTTTGTTGCAGCAAACTTGAGGGTAAAACAAAACATTGCCAAAGCAACAAAGACAAACACAAAACATGAAGAAAAAATTGAAGAGAGAGGAAAAGCAATGGGAATGGAAAGAATGAAAGAAAGGCGAAAGAGAAGAGGCGGGCGAAAAAAAATGAAATTAATTTCTTTTGTGCTCCAACGACATCGCCGTCGTTGGCGTCCCACTGAAACCACCCAGGATCCCAGCTCCCAGCTCCCAGCTCCCAGCTGCCGGATCCGAGCCAGAAACAGAACCAGAAACCAGAGCCCAACTCCAATGTTCATTTCCGGCAGTCAAACTGCGCGTCCTGCCCGAACTTCCCAGACCAATACTCCTTCTGTGCCGTCCTGTCCTGTTACTCCTAGAACTCCTCTTTGGTTGGGTTTTCCTGCTGCTCCCTTCTAACCACCACTGCTCACGTTGTTCCACAAGCACCGAAAAAGAAAGCTACTTGTTCTATATGTCCATATTATACATTCGTTGATATCTGAAAATCATTCATATACGTTCTGTTAACGTTTAGTCATAAAATTGTTGTATTTACAATATTAAAACATGTTTTTTACATAATCCGGGTTTTTACAGTTGCACAAAAATAGCTTAATGAAACTAGCCGTTCTTCATAATTCAAATAAAGAAGGCAAATATTTGAATGCATTTTAAATGGATACAAAAGAAGTATCGAATTGTTCCCAGTGTACTTGCAAGTTGTTGCAGGTTGCTCAGGTGGCATTTTTTCGGGCTGTTTCGGTACCCTGAGTTCTGAGTTTGAGTTAGTGGCATCTTGCGTCCCCCCGGAGCATACTCTATGGCTCCTGCTTCTCTGCCTTTCCCCATATTTTTTTTTTCTCGCTCACAATGTCCTTTTATTTTTCTGCACTTTTTTTTTTTACGCACCACCCAGCATCAGGCGTGAGAGGAGAGCGAGGAGCATTCTTCTTGGCGTTTGTTCATTTGCCGCAACTGTAGCCAGACGGCAGTTGAATAGGGGGGAGGGGGAAGAAACGGGTGGAGTGGGGTGCAAAGTGGCGGTACATAAGCCGCACATGCAACGCTCTACTTCGACATGGCTTTGTTTTTTTTTGCCTATACACTATCTCATACCCTGCCAATATTGAAGCAAAGGGTATGACAGCTCCTCATATGTCTGGGGAGCGGGCAAGCGACAGTTTATCGATAAAACTTCGATATACGGCTGTGGGGTGAAAGCTCTCTCACTCTGTTTTCCCTCGGACTGACTGGATCTTATTTTGCTATATGCTTTCGAATAAGATCTAAGCTCTAAGCAAATGAATATAAGTTGTTTTTATCCCAGCCAAGAGTCTCTCATGTAATTTTGGCTGATGATCGGTTACTACTAATTGAATTCGTATTAAAACTACTTTTTTTGTCCGGCTCGAAGGACCAAATGTACTAGTGGGAGGAAAATAAGTAACTGAAGACTGAATATCGTAAAAGTTTGGTTTAAAGTTCTTCATTGACTTGATTTTAAGGTTTAAACAAAGTTTTATTGTTGTAAACTATTTATGGGAAATTGTCTTCTGTAAACTGGTGAGAATTTCGACATTGGTCACCTAGGGAAATCAACTAAAGGTTCGACGGTAAAGTTCAGTCTGGAACAAACTGCTGCCATGCATTTCCAACAGGATATTCTCCTTTTCTTTTCGCACTCCTCTCTCTAAATCTTCTATGCTAATGAAGCCTCTTCTTTTGCGTCCGCTGTGCTTGTTAGTGAGTGTGCGTGTGAGCTTGCTGGATAGAGACTATGGTGTATGTGTGGCAGGCGGTAGTGCCATCATCATGGTTTCAATGGTCGTCCGAGAGCCTAAACCCATGCCGCCATTTGGCTCCGCCGTTAATCCCTGCCACTAAAGACCACTGCCCCAGACTATGCAGAGCTCAAAGCCCGGGTCCGATTCCTTAGTTGAAGGAGCGAGGAATTGCTGCGCAGGCTCAGCTGGGGGGCTTCCTTCGGCCGGGTGCTCCTCGTTGTGCCACCACCAACTCTACTACCTCTACTCCTGGCATTTCTTCTCCTTCGTTTCAGTGCAATCTGCACGCCTTGTTGCGGTATTAGTTTGCTTTACGTGATTTCGTTGCATTTTTTCTGCTGTTGCTATCCTTTGCCGCTCCTCTTGCCTGCTCCCCCCCCCATATTTTCTTTGGCATCCTGTGTGGGGAAAACCCCATAGATTTAATTACAGTTTTCCTCTCGCAGATAATCGAATTTTTTGTGCTGCCTTTCCCCGGGATCTCTACGCAATCCCCATCCCGATCCACGCCCTTTTGGCCTGCCGCCTGTCCATTTGGTTTGTGCAACTTCCTTTTAATCTGCATGTCGATTTCCTTTGCACAGATTTTCTTCGTCTTTTTTTTTGTTTCTTCTCTCTCGTCCACATACAGCACCCTTGGCATTCCTCCTTCCATGTTTTCCAGCTTTCTTTTGCAGCTTTCCGCAGCATTTTTTTCTTGTGCCAAGTTCGCACATAAATTTCACTCCAGTTGTAATTAAAAATTGCTTTTGAGGCTTCAAGGATTCTTACTTAAAATTAGTTTCTCTTGCTTCCTTTTTTTACTGTGTGTTTTTTTTGTTTGTTTTGGGGGAAAAATATAGCTGCGGGTTGTATTTGATGTTTATGATTGACTTGTTGTGCCATCAAAGGTTCTTATCCTTTGAGCGCTAAAAAAAAACTTAAAATAAACTTATCTCATTTTTCATCTCTCTCTGTGCAGACCTGCCGCGAAAACTCATTTAAAATCTATAAACATTTGCACTAATTAGCCGTAAGCAGTTCGTACGCTTTAGTTTTAAGCCTCGAGACCTGAAAAAAAACTTTTTACTAATGACCTCAATTGGGCCCCGTGCCCTCTTTCTCTTTCCATCTTTTTCTCTTTACAGGTAAGCACAAGCCAGCCACCCCGCCAGTCGTGATAATGTAATGCCCAGCACACAAATATAAACCAAAAACAGAAATAATATAAAAGTCGACAAGTGTACTGTGTAAGTTTCACTCGGATGCGACTTAAATTGAATCCAATCCAATATGAGACGAGCCGAGCCGCTGCTGAGCCAGAGCACATATTTTCGATAAATGCGCAAAAATGCTGGCTGAATCACAATGCAGCGGCAAGCGAGCGCAGTGATATGTATTTTATACAGATATTGAGAGCAGGTCGAATGGGAAAATACTCTAACTTTGGTGATTTTATAACCAGTAACCACGGGAGTACAAAGTTGTAAATTGCCCAGGGACAATAAGTATAGGTAACAGACTTTTTCAGCCCTGAAAAATATCAATATTCGTGTATGTTGAACTTCTGAAAAATCTATTTTTTTTAGAGAAAATTACATATTCCTCAAATTTCGGGCACGGTTTTCTGATTTGCTTTATTTAGTTCCTTTCTAAATCTATGGGCGATTTTTCCGTGAAGCCATGGTGAAAATTTATGCCGAAAAATCTCGCACATATGCGCTTATAATTCCTGCGCTTGTAGGTCCTAGCATCCCCGCATTAACTTAGATATGTATGTATGTGCTACTACATAAGTAGTTACTTACCCTAAAAGTAAATATTTTTTTCTTAATTTATGAAAAATTACCCTTAAATTAAAAAAAAAAACAAATAAATCATAAATAAATTTAATAATACAAATGTTTACCCTACAATAGGGATGGAAAACATCGATGTTGAGAAGAATACTATGATGTATCGCCGTTAAAAAAAAAATCGATACAAATCGCTTTAAAAACAAGAAAATGTTTTAAGATTTAAAATAAATCGCCTTAGATTTCAGAAAGTTTTTTTTCTTAATTTCTAGGGCCACTTTTTATGGCGAATTTCTAAATCTTAGGGCGAAAAGCGTTTTTTTTATGTCGGTTATATTCAGAGTCACATTTTTCTTCATTTCTTAAAATCCTCTGCTTGCTTAATTTAAGTTCTTCGTAAACTTAGGCAAAATTAGGCAAAGGGAGTTAGCTATGTTTATGTTCTGTTTAATTTCACATTCAAAGCCTTGCAGGTAGCGTATATCTAAGTCGGTCATACTTGATTTTAGCTTTCTTACTTGTTTACCTAATTGATCGAATTAATTGAAAAAATTCATTAAAAATGAAGTAGTCTTAAGATCGGTTAAGGGTTAGGGTATTTATTAGGGTATTTCCAAAAATTCATTGATAAAACTCGAAAGTCGTGTCGAAAATAAAAATCGCAAACGTAAAAAATAAAAACGAAAGCAGCTGGATACTCCGCCGCGATACACTCCCAAAGACGACAGATGTACAGAGACCGATATATATATATTTATATATATAGAGGCGATATTGTGTACATATGTACAGTGGAGATTTACCTGTTGAACGCCGAAACTACGGACTACATTCACTTCACCTGGCACCACCGGGGCTCCATGGGCGGGGCCGTGAGTCTGCCCGACTCTAAAACCCTTGCCCCAAAGCAGCTTTGACTGTGTGCTTATGTATGTGTATTGTGTGGTGACTTGATATTTGTTGTTTGCATGATCAGTTTGGCGTTTTCCTGGAAACCAACGATTGCATTTAGCTACCGAACATGTGTACTTCTTGGGTTCTGTTTGCTGTTGTCTTCCAGCCGAAATATTGGGACTGCTGGTGGAGGACTGACAACTAAAGAAACCAAACTGTGGCAAGGTCCGAGTCCGTCCCAGGCGCCTTTTGGCTGTTGTTCCCACATCACGTTTACACGATGTGCTAATTGAGTTAGTATGCATGATGCCAAAAGCTATATATACATACTTATGTATCTTATAGATACATGAATATGTGCGGCGTTTCGAAACGATCCGTAGCAGCGACGGGCTTAAATTTTGTGTCTAGTTAGCAACATTCGGTGGAATATAACACCCAAAAGCCGACACAGAAAATGCAAAAATTAAGGGCCATTACACACTTCTCGATTTCGGTTTTTGGTTTTCAGTTTCGAATGAATCGTATTTGTGTATTTCGTTTTTTCCCTTGTATATATATATATATATTTTTTTTTTTGCCCCGGCATATGGCATCGAAAACCGATAATTACCGCCATACAAAGGTATCTGTAGCTGAGGCAGTATCTGTGTCCGTTGGCTGGGAGTATCTATCTGTGTATAAGTGCCTACCTGCAGTAGAAGCCTCACAAGAGACAAAACTGGACAAATGCCACTACTATATTGCCCCTCATCTCTCTTTTCGACAACACCACACACAACAGTCATAGTCAACAAATTACTCACGCGCAAAAATCGCCATTCGTTGTTGTTGTCGTCGCCGCCGCCGCCGCCGCTGCGGCGTATTTTTCCACATACAAATTTCACTGTATGACGTATGCTTTCTTGTCGCTTATGTGTCTGCGTTCCATATGCATAAACGCCGCTGTTCGCTGTTTTGTGTTTTCTCGCATTTACCTGTGTATGCATGCAGGCAGGTTAGGGTGATTCAGGTGAAATAACTTAAATTCCTTTATTATTTCAAGATGATTTTAAAGGGAGAATTTTGGGTATTGTCCGTTCCATAGAAAACTTTGAAGCTTAGTTTTATATTGGTTATTATATTAAAAGAAAAGATTAAAAGATAAAGGAAATTGCGGAATTTTTGAAGCTGTTAAAAAAATATAGAACCAAGAATAAACTTTTCAAAATTTCAAGTAAGGTTTTCGAAATATTTAAACGTTAAAGTACAAAAAAATGTTTGGATAAGCTAGGTAGCTGTTACAGCGATCTAGAGGTATCTTTGATCCAGAGACAAATTACCTTTTTATAATCATATATTCCTTAAAATCAAAATGAAAATATTCTGTGAAAAAGAAAAACTCGCTTGAAGATGATCTAAATAGGGCTCTCAGGGGATTTTCCCATTCTCTTCAATTAACAGAAGGCACTCCGTTTGTAGTCCCGGCTTTTACGGTCGCCACGCGTTTTCCATTGTTTCGGTATTATCCAAAAGTCAACTAATTTGCAATATGTCGAGGTACCCTAATGCGTTGACTTTTGTTGTATTTGCCTGCCTGTGTGTGTGCGTGTGTATTGAGGTGTGCGCATTTAAGCCGCAAAACGAAGTCTCGCCGCTCGGTCGCTTCTGCAGGGCGCCGGTAACAGCAGGAACAACATAAAGAGCGGTAGCAACAGCGTTAACAGCGGGTAATAACAGAAGAAGCATGAGAAACAGCATTAGCAACATTAGTAGGTAATTGTAGTATGCGTTAGTGATGTTAAAAAACATCGATGCATCGAGCCTCGATGTTTTTTTTGGCAATTTTTCCCAATGTTTTCCAAAGGTTTTGTTCATATCGACGTTAAGCAATACATCGATGTTTTGCAAAACCATCGGCTGTTAAAATTCACATACTACTTCTTCATACTATTTTTTCAAAATATTGAATAAAAATATACTTTTTTAAAATATTTTTTCATATATTATTTAAGTCAAATGAAAGCATACGTTTTGGAACATGTAAGACTGCTATGAATGCATACGTTTTTTATGTTATATAATTTGTTTAAATTCGAAGCATAAAGTATAGAGCTTAATTGGCTGTAAATACACAGCAGCAGCAGCATTGGCAACATGAGCTGCTTTGGCAACATAATATCAACATAAGCAGCACTTAACAGCACCCAATAACAGCAGCGACCAAAACATGAGCCATCCCAGCAACAGCAACAGCAACAAAAACAACCGGCATGTGGAACGGTCTACCTGTTTCGCCAAAGTCGGACACATTTTCTTTTCTTACCTAAGGGACACACACACTCGCACACTTTACCCTACCTGCATACACATACATTGACACATGCTGTGAAGAGAGGATCGAGGCGGTATTGCTATCCCGCTTGCACCTGTGCGCGACTGTCTCAAGCCAAGCTGAACGGGCCACGCTAAGCTGAGCCGCTCTTCTTGTTGTTGTTGTTGTTGTTGTTGTTGTCCGCCGGCGGCGTTTAACCACAGCGACGCCGGCGCTGACGTCGACGTTGGCAGAAAGCAGAAAAGAAACCGAACCGAGCGAAGCGACGTTGAAAGTCTTCGGTCTTCTCTGGGATTTAGCAGAGCGGTCTACAGGTAAAGCGGCCGCAGCAACAACAGCAACAACAACAACAACAACCATTGCGACGGTTGGCAGCAGCGGCGGCGGCGACGGCAGCGTCAAAACTTGGGTTTTGGAATTTTTTTCTTGCTCTTCTTTGGTTTCAGTTCAGTTCGATTTTTATGCACAGTCGCAACGTTACCTGTGCGCTTCGCCTTTTGTTTCTCGCCGTCTCCGCTTTCGTCTCGTCTTCGTCTTTGCCATTTACATGTGGGTTCCGTTTTCGCTAAACTAAAATAAAAGAAAAGAAGAAGAAGAACCACAATACAAAAACAAAATTTTCAAAACGTCGCGAAACAACAGTAAAAAGTGTACAGAAAACGGATATATGCCAAAACGAAGAAGAAGGAATACAAAAATCTCAGGGAAGGGAGATGGAATAATACCAATAGAAAAATACCAAAAGAATATTCCGAAGAAATACTGTTAATAAGAATACACCAAATATTTAGTGTCAGAGAAAAGCAAAAGTTACAGCCAGAAGAAAGTAAGTTGATCGCAAAGAAAGATTATACCAATGCAGTATTAATTTTAATCGAATAAAATAAAATATCAAATCAATAAACGATTAAAGTCTTGGGAAGAGCTTGAAAAATTAAAAATACCGCATATATAATAGTGTCAGAGAAAAGCAAAAGTTGCAACATCGAATAAGAAAAGAGAGCGAAGAAAGTAAGTTGATTGGTTATTCTTCTTTTTTTTTTTTTGGCCAGAGATTTCTTCGCAGGCAGATAAGCAGCGACTTATTGAGCGGATTTCGATGTATCAAGAGGTCGGGGGTTAGGTTGAGCGTAGCCCCTTCCCTTTGGAACACTTGCTCGCTTACTGGATGGTCACCGGATGTCTGTTTGCTCGGACTTAATGGGCTTATGTGTCGGCCATTTTGTATGCCCTGTCATTAGTTGAACGTTTCTCTCACTCGCCGTCTGGATTTGTCTTTCTGCCACTGTATGTGTATGTGTGCGCGTTTAAGTGATAGTGTGTGTGTGTGTGTGTATGTTGGGGGTACTGGTGTTGGTGCCTGGGCTGCCTCAATTATTGATTGATTAATTATTGCTGACGCGTATGCGACTTCTCCGCGACGACGACGACGACGACGACGACCCTTCGCAAACCGGTTCGTTGACGCCTCTGTTTGTGCCTGCGTGTGGCACTCTCTCTTTTTGTGGCCCCGTCGCCACCCGGCGGTTGCCTCCGGCCTCCTCCGGTCGCCACCAATCCGTCCACCATAATCCAATTGCCGATCATCGATTTATGGGCCGAGCCACAGAGCTCGACGGTCGCCCAGTTGTTTCCTTATAGACACTGGGAAACCCGAGTTGCGCATGAGCCGCAGCCCCTACGATCCGATTCCCTTCGAATGGAAAGTTCCAATAAGAGGACTTTTCTTCTGATGACCCCTTAAACATAATTTGAACTCATATATTTTATAGTTTGATGGACAAGTAAACATGGATCTCTTAAGCGGAAAAGATTCTTATTCGTTATACATTTTGATTTCTAAAATAGGAAAACTTTTATTGAGTCTTTAGGATATGATTCGCTTAAGCAGTCAAGTTAATTTAGAATATTACCTCAACAAGGTTACATAAGAGGGATCGAACAGATAGATTCTTTAGTCAATTGGTTCTTTGGCGTCCAATATTTATAACAAGGATTCTCCTAAGCGGAAAACGTACAATGTACCCTAAGCAGATCATATTCGTTGAAAAGAAAGTGTATATAAGGTAACGCCGGTTTTAAGTTCTCTTCTCTGTCGCTTTGGGAGTACTCATTTGAACATTATTATGACTTACAAGTGACCATGGTTTTCTTAAGCAGACAAGTTCTCTTTGAACGGATAAAGTACCTTGAGCAGACAATATTCTTTGTGGTTTATATAAAAGCACGCCTCTTTTAAACAAATATTAATCCTTAGTCTTTAATCTCTAGCCTTTCAAGATGTCTAAAGCGGACAGGATATAATAACGCGGAAAGGGTTTCTCAATTCGTAAAAAATTTTAAAGTTTTCAACAGAAAAGTCTTAAAGTTCCGAACAAAAAACTTTAAATGGTACAATTCACTTTAAGCATATCCAGAAGAAAGACCCGAGAGAGCACAGCATGAACTGGGTTTGCCAACGCAGCGTAACATATTGGCACCTCTGGAAGACCCCTTTCGTGGCCCCCCGGGTAACCCCAACTTTGGCATCTTGGTACATTTGCAATTAACACTTTCGTGTACGTGCTTGGCTTGATTTCGGTTTCGCTTTGCTGCCACTGCAGCTGATGCCTAATCAGCATCCATCCATCCATCCACGGCTACAGATGCAAGAAGAGCGATGGATATATATCTAGCCAGCCCAAGTCGGGACTCTCCTCAAGTCGGTAGCCACAAAGCTAATCAGCGTGCAACGACTTTCTCGTTATTTCCTTCTCCCTCCGCCTCCCTAGTTCGGTTTGTAATTATTATTTTATAATAAACTTATTAGCGCAAAGTCGCCTCACAGCAGCAGCAGCAGCAGCGGCAGCAACATCATCAGCTGTGCTCCCCTAATGCGTTTTTCTCCAGTTCGTGCCTCGGTTTTGGCTTAGTA
>VNJS01000315.1:0-61065 GCA_008042575.1 Drosophila watanabei
GCACTCTTTTCGAGCCATTAAAAAAGGACCAAGCCAAAAAGGCAAGCAACGTGCAAATACTCAATTAGCATATCAATAAATCAAGGAAAGAGTGTCGGCGGGGCCACGCCCCCCGCACGCGTCCTGTAATCAAAATTTAGTTAACAACGCCAAACAATTTATTAACTCCCTGTGAGCCACGGGGTGCGACCTTGAGCCTGCCAACGTGACGTATACGTAATCTGATGGCGTGCCAACGTAATTAATCAAGACGTCCTGCGGCTGAGCCGTATTGGATTGCACTTTTGTCAGCGGTCACATGAATGTTTCATGGGATCGGAGGTGAAGGTGGAAGTGGGAGGGTTTTTTCCATCGAGGTGTTCACGGAAGCGTCAAAAACGCCACTTAATATTTAATGTCACTCTCTGCTCAATTAAGTTTATTTTAATTGTGAAATGTTGCGGCTCATTCGAAGCAAAGTGAGCTTAGGAATCGGTTGAATTCGAAATGTCACGGCCCGCCTTGGTCCCTATTATATTTGTGAGTAAGAGGAATATAAAGCAACTGATCAGAAATATATAAGAAATGCTTTGCTAGCTCTCAATTTGCTTCTACACACTAATATACTGCCAAATTGACTGCAAGTCGGAGAGAAAGAAAGCCGCAGTACGTAATAGCTGAAGCCTAAGGGAACTTGTTACCGCTACCACTTATTTCTTCAGGATTTATCGATCAAATGCTGTCAATTGACCCGTCCCAGCATGGACAAAGGAATAGCAGAGTGCCGCCGGTCCCTTCACTTGCCTAATCACAGGAAATTCAACTTTGCCGAGCTCTACACGATCAATATGGTGAGCAGGAAAGCAAAAACAAACCTGGTAAAAAAAATCCCTTCACGAATAGTGCGTTGAGGAGTGCAACTACATCAGCTCCGGGTACATTGAAGTCGATCCGCCCTACCGATTGGACCTGGCCAACATCCGCATCAACCTGAAGAGCATCATGCCACAGCCGCAGCTGGAATCGATTCCCTTCATGGTGGACGCGTACAACAAGTGCGAGGTATTCCGATCGCTGCACGGCGGACGGTTCACGCTCCATCTGCCTGATATCGAGTTCATCGAGGAGCCCTGCAACCCCTTTGCCCAGCAGCTCACCATCTGCGTCCGGATCCACGCCTTGCAAAAGTGTCCCAGCCGGTTCTACGTGGACAGTACGGAGTGCCGATTGGCCAGGGAATACTTCACGCAGTGCGTCGGGGATATTGAGGCGAATCTTGCCTAGAAATCCGCCTAGAACGTGCGGGAGAGCTCATGGAGTGTGCTGAGAAAACTTCAACTCTGACTTGGAAAATAAAGGAAAAAGTCATAAAAGTCATAGATGAAATATGGCAATTCGACTATATGTTCTGCATTCGAGTCCTTGGTGCGGGCGATTCTGCTCCTGGCTGCAGTGTCACAACTGCAAATTGAATCACACTCACACACAGACCTCCTCGCATGTCAATGTCCTCTGCTGACTTTGCATAACTTCGGCTGCTGCTGCAAGTCCTGCCCATGTCCTCCACATCACTCCGTCTCGCTCCTTTAAACTTGTTAGTTTTTTGGCACTTTTTTTGGCACATGCACATTACATGTAACTAACACCGGGGTATGCCAAGTTTTCGGACAAGTTGGTACAAAATTCATTAATTGATTTAGAACATGTTCAGAATATCGCAACTAAAATTTGAGGATTTCTATATATCTCTTAACCCACATTTATTGTTATTAGTACAGACAATTCTTCCTTGACTTTGCTTTTGTATTTAATATTTAATAATCTAAAATTTTAGCATTGTTTTACTAAAAAGTATAACCCATTCGATCCTTTCTCGCTAGCATCTCTCTGGTCAAGTCAGCAGCAAAAGTTGCCGTTATATATAACACGTCTGTCGGTCTGTCTTCGGGTGGTTTCACTGTGTCCTTTTTTTTTTGTCGGTGTCGCAGGACATGTTATGCAACTGGAATAAAGGAGCAGAATTTATGTGCTAGCTGGAGGACTGTGCCAGCCAGGCTTCAGCTCCATCCACTCTCCCGCACTCTGCCCAGCGATGCCAATGTGTCTGGCTTTGCAGCGTCAGGTTAAACGGGATTTATGTCCTTTAAGACATGCAGTCTCAGCCTGTTTTCTTAAAACAATTAACGTATTACGGGGCTTCTCTTTGCTTTTGCTCTCTTTCTCTGTCTGCCTCGCTGCCTGCTGCCAAATCCTTCTGGGCTTCGTGTTTGTTTCTCCGCCGTGGAGTGGGTCCTGTCCTGATTTGCATTTCCTGCCGACTTGAGCAACTCGACTGCCAAGGCGGCAACCGGAGGCCCCGGACTGACAATCAAAGGACTTTGGCTTGCCTTGGCATTTTTCTTTAATTACGCCCTCACGTCAAATTAAAAGCAAATGATAGTTGTCTTCTTTCTGCTGTATCCTTTCCCGGCTACTAGCTCCTAGCGTTCGCTCCTTCTCTGCGGCTCTCCAGGATCTTTCAGTTTAGTCAAATCAAAGCTTTCAAGAAAATTGTTTTCCCTTCTTTCTGATGGTCAAACTGCTGACCAAGGACCAAGTCTTTGGGCACATTCACACACATCCAAGGCTCCCCGTTACATGGAGACTGCTTTGTTAGCTGCACGATGTCCTCGAGTGCACTCGAGTCGGAGCTGGAGCTGGTGAGCTTGAGGTTTTTGCGGCAAATAATTTGTGTAATTAAGTGACCACCAACTGCCGCCCCTCCCACTTAATTGCTTATTTGTGTAGCTAATTAGTTGGGTATTGCCAACAAACATGAGATGGCCGTTATCCTGCCGAGGACGATGCTGTGCCAGGCAGAGTGGCTCAACTCACCGGGCTCACTTTTTTGCCACTTCCATTCGACGATGTCGTCTAGCACTCGTAATTAAAAAAGATCCATAAAAGCGACGCTAGCAGACACAAAAAGCGAGGCACGTGTGTGTCCCCCATCCCCCGAAGGCTCCTTCTCCTGCCTGGCAGTCTGCATAATTCAGGCAGGATCCTGCACCACTGCACCACCGTGCATAACAAGCTGGCGAGGCGGACGGGACTGACGGGACTGACGGGGCTGGCGGCATGCAATCAAAATTATTATAATTGCGACGCGTTCGCCATTGTGCGACAACAATGACTTCCGCTTCCGTGCTGAAATTCGCCTGCGCCAGTGTCTGTGCCAGCGTCAGTGTCCTGTGTCCCGAGTCCTGTGTGCCATGTACTCGGTGCATTGTTTTCCATGGCGGAGCGGCGCATTAAGTGCCTGCAAAAGACGCGCAACAAAGTGAACAGAGCCCCGGGGAGGAGACGGAGTTCGCTGAGAGATGGGAACAACGTGCTCAAGTCCTGCCCGAGTTCGCTGAGCGGGGAGTTTCGGATGGCACACGTTTTATAGAGCCCGTTAGCATATTAGAGTGCAGCCAGCAAGCTGAGCTTGGCGCTGTGGAACGGTGTTCGTGGGGGAATCTGGTCGAAACTGCTGCCAGTGCATCTAATCAATCAATCGAGAAACCACTCAATCAGCAGCCAAGTCAAACATCGCCCAGGCCCTAATGAAATAATTCAATTTGCGCTTGCCTTTGGTATGATTATGATTATTATTATTACGACTCTGATTATCAGCATTACAGCTCGGACGGACGGACACACCATATTAATTTGGACAAAGTGTGGGTCCTGGCCCAGGCAAATTCTCGGCCAGCCTGTGATTGGTGGCCAATCAATTGAAGTGCCAGCCACACGCAACATGCAATTTAATCAGTTTAATTAATAAGCAAAGTCGATGTTCGGCTCACCGAGGAGTGCCCTGGAAATTGTCCGTCATTGTTTGTCATGACCATAATCAGTAGGCTCACTGAATGGCAGCCCTGATTGCCCCTGCAACAAAGTTGACCCTTAGATTCCAAGTCTTGGGGCCAGGTCCTTTTTAATTGGCTTATTTATGGCCCAGAATTGGGTAGGCCACCACTCCCGGCCATGGCTATATTTGTCCGATTTATCTAAATGAATTGTTACTGCCGCGTATTTGTCACAGTCCCGATTGGGATCCTGGCGTGGCCAGTCCGCTTTCCGCTCCTAATTGCCTCGCATGCGACAGGTAGGGCAAAGCCTGCCGCGGAAAAACCCCTTTTGCATATTTAGGCAGCTCGGGAAACACTCGACTCTAGCGGGCAATTTTGTTTCGGTATCCGGGATGGACTTAAAAGGCAACCCCTAGTTTCGTGATCGATGGCCATAGACATTAATGGTGCTAAGTGGGCCATAAAGGCGAATGAAACTTTGCGACGACTGCAGTTGAAGGCGGTCCTACATATTATATAAAAATTACATACATAAATTCGAGTGGCCACTTGACTGCCATATGAATCCGCACACACTCACACTCGCCCCAGCTCGAGTGGGGCTCTCAGACGCAAATATTACAATGGGAGCGAGTACAATGCGATAAATCAGCTCCACTGCCTGCCACTGCTACAAATAAATGCATATACTTCGAGTGTCAAACAACAGGGCAAAGTGGGATTCGGAGAAGGGGATATGTGGCAGGAGTGGCAGAGGAACAGAGTGGCCAAGTCACAGGACTGGGGGAACCGGAGCAAGCAGGTTGAACGGTTCCAAGCCATTTCGCGTGCCAGTCAATGAGCTATGAAAATATGAAAAATGTAAGCGACAAAACGTGTCGTTCATTGTCTATCCAGCATGGGCGGGGGCGGTGACATCTGAAGAGGGGTTTGCCAGTTTACAAATCACTTTCCATACGAGACAGACCGGTACGGTCAGCTGGCTAGCACTTGACAGGCGTTACTCATACGTAGCGTTGGCCCAGCCGAACCCGGATTGCTGTAAGCCTTCAAGGGTGTTGGGCGAACTTATGAAATAATACAAGCACGCATCGATTTAACCTTAACAAAGGCCGAAAAGGGAGACACGAAGTCTGGCAGAGAGCAGAAATCTGTTGAATATCAAATAACAATCACTTGGCAAGCTAAATATATCATTATGCCTAAGTAGGCGGTCGGTCGGCTGGGGGTGGGAGCGGCGGCGAAAGCAAAAAGCTTAGCACATGCGAACATGCGAGGCAAAGAAACGGGTCCTCATGGCGGGTGGGTGTGGTGGGTTTTTTCCGGGAACTGGGGTCTGATGCCTGTTTGTCGGGGATATCCTTTTTTTCGCCTTGTCTGCCTCCTTTCTTTGCCAGTTTTTATAATCCTCACAGCTCACAGCTCACAGCTTGCATGTTTGCTTAGCACCTTCGAGGGATAGAAGGCGGCGGATGGGTCGATGATGCGGAACAGGTTTAAAAAGTTTAAGCCGGAGAATCCTGTTGTTGCGGCTGGCTGTCTTCTTCTCTTTTTCCCTTTCTCCATTTTGTTGCTGTTGTTGTTGGGCGCTTTATATAATACATTTGGAAAAATTTACAAATCATCTTGCATATTTGATTTGCATACAAGATTTTTCATCGCAACTGCCAATACCTTTGCCCGGGCTGCTATCCTCCCGGCTGTTTGTGCGGATGTCCTTGAGCTCGTTTGTATGTCGCCGAATGGCACAAGAGATTCGCAAATTGCTTTCATTGATTGCCGACAAAGGCGAAGTGAGTGAAGTGAACGGGGAATACTTTGGGCGGAGTGGTTGTGCGTGTGTGTCTGCCACTGGGAATTTTTCTTAAATTTTGCGCTGCTTCTGTGCCTGTTCCTTCAGAGTTAAGCGACTGAGGAAAAAATCCCCCGGACCACGTTGCGTATGAGTAATGCCGCCAAGCCCAAACAGCATTTTATAACTGACCAGATGCTAAGAGCCGGGCCGCGACCAGTTTACCCTCTAGACCCACTGGACCAACCCGCCCTCCCCCGTCTACAGCCCTGGCCATTTGTCGTTTGTTGCGTGCCGTGGACGTCTACGTGAAATTATTACGCTGCAATGCATCATCAAAAGTAAACAGCAGCAGCAGCAGCAAAAGCAGAGAAAGCTGCTCGGCACTAGACAGCCGGAGGAATGACGGAGCGGGGCCGGTACACCGAAATGTGCGTCTGACATATTCGAGAGCGTCGAGAGCCGGAAAAGCGGAAAGTGGAAAGTGGAGAGCGATGGGCGGAGCGGGTGGACTATAAATTTCGCCTGGCACACGCAGCGCGCAAAGCCCGAGAGGAAAAGAACACAGAAAAATGTATTTAAACAGGCATTCAAAGCGTTTAACCGCTAAACAATTGAAAATACGCAACACCAATGAAAATCGAAAATTCCCATACCCTATGTTATGTACACAAGACAATGGCTTGAAATAATAAAGCTCAGTAGTCACTGAAATCGATTTGAAGGGCTAATAAATTGGAGTTGCAGTAAAAGAAGAATCACTTACTTGCTTACTTTTATATTATATAAAATAATAATTTCTTTTGCTGATAATTCATCTTATAAAAAATCATTTCTTAATTGGAAGATTTGAATCAAGCTATTTAATTAAATGCTAAAATAATATCTTAGGCAAGTTATAAAGCCAGGCAGAGTATCCATAAAACGCTTTAGATAAGATAGCTAGCAGCCAGCGAAAAACATGATGGTAGACATGCCACTAGAGTAATTGTTATCCTGGCTGGCTGTGCACAGACACGTAAGGAGAAAGAAGAGAAGGCCGGAGCAAGTGGACGGAGCCGGGACACAGGACCTGGCTAAACAACAACACCACTTCACGGCACGAGCCAAACAGCAAGAGTCGGAGCCGGAGCAAGAGCAGAAACAATCCTGTAAGCAGCACTCAGCGGCACGCACTTGAAGCTGCGGATCCGGGAATCCCGGAGCAGGACTCCGGGCAGCTAAAACTGCAATCGCAGCTGGCTACGGATCCTTGTCTGTTTGCCTTGGCGTTCGCCAAGCTTCCCCCGTGCAGCTCGAATTTCCTTTTCTCCTGCTTATTTATTTTTAATATTTTTATTTACCATGCAAATAGGCGGCGGTGGCGACTCCCCTCTGTTGTATTTACTTTCGGCGCTGCCCCAGCATTGCTTTATATTTGTTTGCCAGCGGTTTTCGGCCGGGCCAGTCTTTACATTTCAATGCGTTTCAATTAAGTGGAGCGGCTCTTGTTTGGTCACGCAGAAATTAAGCAGCCCTGCAGGAATTCCCGCGCAGCGTTTCAAGTTTAGGCCCCACAAATCAGCACTTAAAATGCAGTGGCCGCCGGCAAATCAGGTATCTGAATGCGGCACGCTCGGCTGTGTAATTGAAATACAAAGCCAATTTATACAAAGCCTGATAAAAGCGTAACCAAACGGCGGAGGAAGGGCTCAAATGCGGCAGCAAAGTGGCAATCCCGCCAAACACGCGTAATAAATCATTGCGTGAGCGAATGTTGCCGTGCACCCATACTCATACACACACTCATACCGTAAGGGAGTTTGCGGAAAAGCGTTCAACTCGGAAAATCGGTAACTCTGTGGACTAACGGCAGTCACGTGTGGCCGACGCACGCAATCGAACCAAAGCTATTGTGCTTGTGCTCCTCGCCTCTGCAGGAAAAGCTCCCCAAGCACGCATGAAAGGCGCAAGTTGACAGCCAAACAAAAGCCAAAAAGCGGTGGTGGCCCATTGTGAGCGATGACAAGTACGGACTGGCTCCGCAAACAGCAATTAAAAAGCCAAAAGGCTTCAATTAATCCTTGACCTCTTGCCATCGAAGCAAAGCAAAGCCACAGCCGTGACCCGCCGCCCCACTGGCTTCCTTAAGCCGGCCAAAAATTTAATGGAACTCGTGCTCTGGCTTAAAGTACGAATAAGTTTCAGCAAAGACCTTTCACCTTAAGAGTGAATAAATATTTATAGAGTTAGCCTTTGTATGTTCAAGCAATTTCATATTTATTATTAAAGATAATAGTAAAATAATATATATTTTCAAGGCAAAGTTCATTTAGTTTGCATTTTTATATTGAATATTTTATTAAATAAATTATACAGGTTACTTGAACTTGATAAAATATAGAAATGTAGAAAATATAATCTTCTCTTTGCTTAACTAATTCAATATTGTATATCCAATGAGGACATTTCGCAACGTTTATACGCACAGGAGACTTATCCCCAAGTAGTTAGTTCGCAGTGCAGTGGGGCAAGTGGAATTTGCGAGAAGGTCCTTACTCTCGGCGCCCTTATCATTAGGCAACCCAAAGTTGTGGGCCACGCCTTCCGCAACCCACGGGGCCCACATCCATTATCTTGAGCAAGCAGCGCGTGTAATTTTCCACCTGTAATTGGTGTAATTGAGTGCAAGTGCGGAGAAAATATTCAACATGCCAGCAATTAACATAAATTCTCCGCAGCGCGTACAAAAATAAAATAAAAAGGGCGACGCCGCCAAATGATAATGAAAGAAGCACCCCATCCTTAACGCACACACATCATGAGGGGCTGGGGCGGGGTGAAGATAAGCAAATGGCCGCCATCCTGCCAAGCGTTCATAATTGCCCGCGTTGTCAGAGAGTGTGCGAGTGTGCGGGTGTGCGGGTGTGAGGGCGTGACAAATGCAGCAAGTGATTTTATAGAAGGGTTACGGAACGGCAGCATACTTACATGCGCAGCGGAAGTAGTTTATGTTAATGACAGACCGACAGACCCGACCCAGCATTTTCCATTTCCCATTCCCCATTTTCCGTTTCCCATTCTCCGTTTACTCTTTGCCAAGTTTACTCACCGCCACATTTCTTTCTTTCTTGACTTTTTGCAGGAACCGAGTCCTTCCAGCGCTTTTCGGAGCAGCCGAAGTACACGGAGGTGAACCCCGCCCAGGACACGCTGCTCACATGCAAAGTTATCGACAAGCGCGGCACGTGCTCCTGGCAGAAGGATAACAAGGTAATTATACCGGCTCACTGTGCCCATCCATCGATGGCCCTAGTTTATAAACATTTTGATTAAACTCATAACTTGGCCAAAAGTCTCGCCAAACACAAATAGCCGAACGAGATGCGCACACTAGGACACGCACACCGACGTGTCCTGGCCGGGGCAAACTCATATCATATGCGTCGCGCGTCCTGCGGTTCAATTAAGTGTTGTTCTTTTCGCCCTCCACATGTGGCGAACGTAATTTACACCCTGGCCGGGACGAGTCAATAATGAAAGTTGCCTCTGGACAAGGGGGCCAGGAGTAGGCATCAGGAATAGTCGCAGGACATGGGAACAGCACCCCAGACAGCATTTCTTTGTTCGCCGTTGATTAGAACGCTGGCCGGCGCAACTTTTAATCGAAAGTGCGTGACAGGAGCGGACTGGGGGAGCGGCGCGGCTCAATTGGGTTTCATACCAGCGCAAACATGAAAATACTGTTAGGCCCCCTTTTGCGGAGCTAGTGTATGTAACGGTATTTGCCATTTGATCCTGGCAAAAAAAAAAAAAATAAACAAAAACAAATACATTTTGTTTGTTTTAATTAATTTACTTTCTTCTGTCACCCCATGGCCACTTTTTGATTGGTGTGACATTTTTTGCATTCCCTGTTGCTCTTTTGTTTGTCGTGTTTAATGAAATACCATTTTCATAAAAATGTTTTATAAAAATAAACACAGAGGTTTCAGGTTGAAAGATCTATTTACTAAGCCAATTTATGTATATTTTTGGATATGTAAAAAAAAGCAAAATATTGTGTTGCCATGCACTAATTCAAAGGGGTTTATAAACGACATATATATTTTTAATGTTTTTACCTTGTCCAGAACCAATTTTAACAAGTTAATTGATTGATGGAATATTAATTTGCTATCAAAATATATTTTTTTGAACTTTTAACCATTTTTAAACTAAGATTTAATCTTTTCTGCGTTTTTAAAGAAATTATTTAGACATTAATTCAATGATCTTGTATATTATTAACTAGAAAAAAAATTTTAAAGACAGAAGTCCTATTTCTATTTACTCTCTATTTCCATAATTTTAGAGTTTATTCAAAATGCTTGTGTATTTAGTTTTATAGGCGAAGTTTTAGGTCTTTGGCCACCTTGAATTAGAGTCCTTTTGTGGTCATTTCAAAGGCCATTGTGGACCATGTTGTGGCTCTCCTGCCTCCTGCGACTTCGTTTGCATACCAATCCAAAGTGCCTCATTATGGATCAGCTTCTGCCGCTGGCTAGGGAATTTCCCGTTGCCGTTGTCCTTGTTGCCTTTGCCGTTTGTTATTCATGGCAATTGTGTGCGTTTGAAGCATAACTTTTATTTGCCAAACTCCAGCCCCGCGGTGTCTCCGCTACCCACTTGTTGTGGTAGTTGCTTATGCAAATGCACCCTCGGCGGAGCCGGATGCGGAAGAGGGGATGGGTCCAGGCGACGCCATTGTATGACAAAAATCAGAAAGCATTTCAAATGTCCCTTTTCATATGCTGCGCATCGCAGGCGCTCGCTCTGCATCACATACTTAAATGTTTACATGCTTTGTGTCTCCACTCGAACGAGTCGAAGCCACTGGCAGGACGCAAGACGAGGGACGAAGGACTCGACACACTACATTTGAATGCATCGAGCGTTCCACACACACACACTCGCCTGCTGATGTTGCTGTTTCGGGTTTCATTTAAAATTCTTCTTATTTTTGCATACTTACTCCAAGGCCCCCCTCTGTCCGTGTGCGCTTAACGTTTCCCAATTTCCTCCTTCATTCGGGTATATAGTTCTGTCCATATATTTTACGTGTAGTTATCATAAGAGGAGACATTTGGAAGCAGTTGTCCCACAGCAGAAAAAAAAAAATGAAAAAAACGAGTGGGTATGGAGCCTGTGTCCATTGCCGAGCTGCATTCTAATTTGGCCAAAGCATTTCGGGGGAAAAATTGTCTATTCCGTCCGTGCCTCTCTCATCCGTTTCTGTTTTCTTTGCATTGCACTTGCCGATAATTTCAAAGCAAAGTATGATATCAACAACCTCTCGCTCCCCTCCTTTTCTGCATATATGACCGAGCTCAGCCATTTGAATAAATGTAATTTTTGGGCGCCGCACTCTTTCGCTCAGGCAAACAAAACGAACCCAACGATGCGGAGCATGCCGAGGCCCAAACTCCACATCCTTCGATATAACTGCCTGCAGCATGCAGTCTCGGGGAATGCTGAGAATTATGCCGATACGAATATCGATTCGAGAATGTTTTGGCAGCATCAACAGCAGCATCAATGGGCCGGAGCCAAATATTTGCTCCGTTTGGTTTTTTATCTCCCAGCCGAAATTGTTTTTCTGGCAGTTTGGCAGCTCGGTCTCCTCCTTTCTCCTTAACCCACGCTGGCCTAGGGTCGGCAGAGTCAAATGAAATAATATCTGACATGCCAGCCGCAAGCTGTTTAATAAAGACCAGATACACGGGCTTATCTCAAAGTGGTCACATTTCATTTCATTTGTAAAGAAACCTGGGCTCTGTATTCAGTGTGGTTTAATTTGTCTTTTAATAAGTTTGAAGCCCGGGCGAGGCATCAAATTCTGTGTTGCAATTAATTCAACCCATTACGCCACGGACAACGCAGACAACAGTCAAAGCCGAAATGCAATTAGGCAGCTCTCTTTCAGGAAGAGCAGGAGCAGGAGCAGGGGCAACGACAGAGTCTGGGTCCTGTTTCCCCATAAATACTTAAATGCGAACGCTGCCACGCTCAGAGATCACTAATTGTAATTTAATTTCCAATTAGCAAACAAACTAATGCCAATTTGCAGACAGAAGCGACTGGGACGTCGACTGGAATTGGAGTTAAATGACACGTAGTGGTGGGCGGAACAGGCAGCTGTGGGCGGGGCTGGCTGCCCACCCGACTCCTGTGTCCGGGTGTCCACTTGTCTGTGTATGTTTGGACAAATCGGAGACCAAATTAGATGCCCGACTGCATCGAAAAGTTAAACATGCTAAACATGTCGTCGACGACGCCCAGTTCATTTCAACGCCATCAGCATCATCGTTTCCATTTCCATCTCTATCCATATCCTTGCTCCCGATTCGAAGTGCACGGGAGAAAATAGTCAGAATTCGAAACCTATTAAGTTATTCAAAGCTGATTAATCTTTATTTTTTCCATGTGTAACTATCTCAATCTATATTTTCATTCACAGCCCGTCGGCATCTATACGAAGAAATACGAATGGGCCTCACGTCTGCCGACGAGCGACAACGGGAATGTCCTGCATCTGGACCTCCATCCGCCGCCGGTGCAAATGGGTGGCGACTGCTCGTTGTGGATTCGCTCCGCCACGCTGGACTTCGACGACGGTCTGTGGGAGTGCCAGGTGACGGCCAGTGACTTCACCACCCAGGACGCCCTCACCAGTCAGCCAGTGCGCCTCGTCGTACGTGGTGAGTAGTCGGGAGTGATGCAAAGTGCCCTTGATGCACTTACATGTCCGAATTCAGAGTCCTAATGACACTCCTTTCACCCTTCTGCCTACAGTGGCGCCGCAGCGGCCCAGGATCGAGTATGAGGCGGTACACGTGCCGCCAGGACACAACATCACCGCAGACGCCGGCGCCGTGGCGACAGTGAAGTGCGTCTCCCATTACGGCAATCCGCCGGCCACCCTCAAATGGTATTTGGGTAAGTCTCGAGCTTAAACACACCCAAAATAAAAATAGCATGCTTAAGCTTAAATTTAAGAATCAACAGGAGTTTGAGATTCTTATCTTTAAAAATATTTAAATGATATATGAAATAATAAATGATAAGTTAACTTGTTAGTTGAAGCCTTAAAGTCAGCTTCTAATTGAAAAATATTTGCATTATATATTATTTAAATCTTTAAATCATAATTTATTTAGTATTCAAATGTTTTTTCGAGTGCCGGATGGCCCCCCGTCATCCATTTAATTGCAGTTGTTATCCGTCGGTTCTTCGCTATTTGCTGTTAATTAATTTCGACTTTCCACACTCTCACACTCTACCGCAGGCGACCAGGAGATCTCCCCCTTGCACCCGCAGATGAATGCCACGGAGCCGGATAATCCGCGCACCTGGTCGGCCACCTCGGTGGTGCAGGTGTCCGCGATGCGAGAGCGCCACGGAGACATGCTGCGGTGTGTCGCCCACCACGAGTCCTACCAGGCCAAATCAGTGATGGTGGACGCCCGCCTGGATGTGAAATGTGAGTGACGCTGGGCTAACGATAGGCAACTCTGATACAGCTGCATCCTTGCACCGCCCCGATCCTGGCGCCGAAGTGCCATCATTTGATTTGGCTTAAAGCCCGGACGGCCAAACAAGGAGCCGGCAATCAGAGTCCCAGCCTGAACCCGAATCTGAGACAGATGCCGGGCTGTAACAATTAAATTAACAACAATTTGCTGTAATTTCCTGTTTTGCTGAGCAATTCAGGAGTCGACTTGTCCCAGAGGACGTGGCCAGGAGCCAGCAGCCAGCAGCCAGAAGCCAGCAGGCAGGCAAGCAGGACTTGCCCGGCTTGTTGACTCTGTCTGCTCTGCAATATTGCTATTGCCATTGCTGTTTGTGCTTCTGTTTCGGTTGCTATTTCTGCCTCAGTTTCTATTGCTGTTTTTTGCCTTTGTTTTGCCTAACCAAGTTGAACGTCTCCGTTTCTGCTCCTGCTTCCAGACGCGCCGAGCATTCGTCTAATTGGCTCGCCGGAAATCGACTTGGAGGAGGACAAGGACGCGCTCGTCCTGCGCTGCGTGGCCGACGCCAATCCGCCGGCCAGCATCGTCTGGCGGCGGGCCGGTCGCTCCGAGATTGCCAGCTTGCAGGTAAGCTTAGCTGCGGCCCCGTCTTGTTTATGTTGCTCCCGGGCCCCTCGCCGGGTATTTATCTGGGGGCAGTGGAAATTTGTAATTGTATTAAATTGCCCCCGCTTCCTCTACTCCTTTTATTCCAGGAAACTCTGCAATTGCGTCCTGTCGGGCGGCGGGACGCCGGACTGTACACCTGCCAGGCGCAGAACTCGGTGGGCACCTCCGAGCAGCTGTCGGTGCAGTTGGACGTGAAGTGTACGTATCCTGGCAACACTATTTACCTTGGACAAAGTTTTCACCCGTCTCTCTGTTATTTCCGCCCCTCAGATCCGCCCAAAATTATTTCAGCTGGCCCGGATCGCCTCACCACTGCCCCACTGTTCAGCCCCGCCGCCTTTGAGTGCCTGGCCGACGGTAATCCCCTGCCGTCCTTCAAATGGGTACAGAGGTAAGTCTGATTCCAGGATACAGGACGGGATGCACTAAAAGAAATGTAAAGATATCTAAAAATGAGAATGTTTAATACGTTTAATACGGCTTAATACTATAGCATTGACAAAAGTTATTGCTCTAGTTTTATTACATGTATTTTGGCATTAAGAAAGGTTTTATTTATTTATTTGTACACTGTATACTGAATTATAAACTAAGCTATAGGATAGATATCAGCCATAGCTGCTTAAAGAAAGGTTCTTGATGATATTTTTACCATTTAATCAATGTCTGCTTTATTAAAGGGCCTTCGCTCATTTGGCACTGCAGTATACAATACTCGTTTCCCAGAACAAGTCCTTGTTGCCTTAAAGTTCGTAATAATTTCTGTGTGTACCCATCCCATTTGCGGTTGCCCGAGCGGGAATTCTTGGGCACTTGGCGCTGCATACTTTCGGTGGCCTCTTGGCTCAGTTTTATAACTTGGTTTTCTTGCCTTAAAGACATGGCTCAATGGCGAACCGGCGCCTGGCCTGGCAAGCCGGCCATTGTTGTCGGCCGGATGGCAAAAGCTAATTAAACGCGGCTCACGCGGCGTATGCGCAACATTTTCTCTGCTCTGAAGATGTGGGAATGGCTGCACTTTATGCAATAATTAGTTAAATTTAGCTTTCCCAGCGAGAAGTTTTCCTTTGAATGCTGGCTGTGCCTGGCTGGCAGCGAGAACAGCATTTCCCTCCTACGAGGGCACGTTTCCTGTTGCACATTTCCTTTCACAAGGCCCTCGACCCCCAACAGGGCTGCTGATGATATTTCGCGTAATTTTAATTAGCTGCTCAGCGGAAATTGTCTGAACCAAGGGAAAACAACTCTGAAACGAAGTCAGTTGTCTAATGTACACTTTTTGTGTACCCTGTAATTTTTCAGAATATATTTTGGCGTAATTTTGAATTGATGAACACTTTTTCACAAAGCTTTTCTGGTTTCTGAGTTCGATTTATTTTAATTTCACTTAACTTGGGCGGTTTGATGAACCCAATACCGCATACTGCCAGCATTTTGCAGGGTAGCAAGAAGGCATCCATAATGCGTGCTGGATTAGGCTCCTTCCGTTTCCTCTTTCGCCTTTGATGGCGCCGTGCATTAGTATGCAAAGCAGGGAAATCCTGCGGAAAAAGCGAAACCGAAACACTCCTTGTCCATATGACTGTCTATGGCAATCCGTCTCCCCCTCTGTGGCCCCTCCATCTGCCCCCGTCTCGCCGCCACGTAAGTACGTGATTTTTGTGATTCCATTTGTTTGCACTTGCCCCCAGACAATCGGGCTAACATAAAACATACACGGCCAGGGCAGATCGTGATCGGGCGGCTATATAGGATGGGGATGCGAGTGGGAGGGGGAACGGAGCCATGCCACAGGAGGTGGTTATGCGAAGGTGTCGCCATCTAATAACGAATGCCACATGCAACACATTGACGTGTTGACTTAATGAAGCAAACGCGCGCGTGTTTATCAGAAATTAAATGTCAATTGTTGAAAACTAATTTCCACGCATGTTCTCCAAACACACCCCACCACCCCCCTACCGTGCCACACTGCCACAGCCCCCCTGCCACCCCCTGAATGTCGCCCCCCGACGCCGCATTAAATGGCGCGTGCCGTGCTGAGTAAACAGCAGGAGTCGCCCAACGGGGCCGCTTGGTAATAAATCAATGCCACGAAGTGAGCCGCTGACAGGGCGACGTATGCTCCGCGCCTCCTTAATCTCCTCCCCAGGTGTCCTTGGACGGGGCTGCAAGTGCACTGGGGCCAGGAGCGCCTTGCAAATGAGGCAGCCAAGGACAGGACAGGACACGGGACATGGAGTTCTGTCACTTTGATTTACGTGATTCCACCAGAAAAGTCAGCGAAAAGAAGAGCCTTCGCTTCGTGTGCCAAACTTTGTCGACTTCGTCGATTTGCATTTGAATGGCTTTCTAATTTATTGCTTTTAATTGCTGGCTCCGGTGCAGCGACTTAAATATCAGAGCTTTAAGAACCATCGAACGAGTGTATCAGTTGAATGCTTCTTTTTTTGCGGCTCCCTGAAAAGAATCTGTGGGAGATCTGAGGCCCCAGAGGGACGAAGGGGATGGACGGCGCAGAGCATTCGCAGCTTGAAAGGCATTTCTCATATTAAAAATGTATCAAATATTTCTGTGAAAGAGCTCTCTTTGGCCCGCTCGCCTCTTTGACTCTGTGAGGCGAGCAGCCTGCAACCGAAAAATAACTCATACGCATACGCAATTTTCAATATTGCCAAGCAAGGACTGCACCAGCGGTGGCGGGAGGCAGGGGATGACATATGGAGGGATCCTGGGAGTAAGGGGAATGTGGCTTGCTCTATGCATCAGTTTCATTTCGTCCGGCTCGGAGCAGCTCAAAGAGCCAGCTGCAAAGAGAGCACTCTGTGTGAGTCCACGACCAGATGGAATCGCAGTATTAGAAAGTCATAATGATAATCAATTACTCCTTGCCTGGAATCACGAGCAATTATTAATAGTTAAGGATATTTTTTAAATATTTACAAGCCTAATGTATAAATCGGAGATTTTTGTTCATCTAGATTATTCCTAGAAAATACTTTCTGGAAAATTACTAGTCACTATTACTTTAGTTCTTTGCCTTTCCAACGATTCTATTTGTTTGCCCAAATCTCGATCAAAGCTAAAAGCAAGCATCCCATCGTCGAGACACTCAACTGATTTGATTTCTTTTTGCGCATTGTAGGATGTCCACTGGGACCAAGTACATGGAGCGGGGCTTCGAGTCCAGACTGGTCATCGACAACGTCACCTACGAGTACCAGGGCGAGTACGAGTGCCGTGCCACCAGCTACATCAATGGCCAGGAGCGAGTGGCCGTATCCGATCCAGTGTCGCTTCAGGTTGTGGGTAAGTTCCTATCTGTGTGCCACAAAATATGACGACAACAGGGAAGCAGAGACTTCGTGCTGTGGAATTCCAGGAAAGGGTATGCGGGGTTAAGGAACGAACCATGTATGCGGTCATAAATCTCCATGCCACCTCCATTTGCTTTTGCTTTTTTCGATGTCAATTTTGGCCCCGAACCAGAATGGAAACACCAGAGCAATGTCATGGAGATGACCAGAGCAGGTGACAACGCAAACGGGAAAAAACAAGCGATTCCGCCTCGGGCCACTCATTTAAGTCCGCCCCTCGTGCGGCTGCCGTGGAACTAATGCACACTTAAAACAACTAACAAAACTCCATTAAAAGCTGCAGCCGGAAAGCGCCTGCAAAACATTTTAAGCGCTTGCGTTGCCACCTCCTTGCCTTCCCTCCGATTTCCCGCTCTCTCGCTTTCTCGCACTCCCGCTTTTCCGCTTTCCCACCGATTTCCCCGCCACGGCCACACAATTTCGCGGTGGCTGGCAACTTGCAACTGGGCAACGGACTAAGCCAAAACGTAACACAAAATCAAAATGAACTTATGACCGCAGCGCCAGCGGAAAAAAAGGAGCTTCAACTGCCCAGGGCGAAACACTGGACAGAGGACTAAAAAAAAGCGGAGGAGCTCTAAAAAAGAGCAGCAAGAAATATTTAAATTTAGTGCTGAATACCACAGCACGTACATAATTTATGACCAACCAAGGACACGAGCAATTTAGCAGAGTCGGCGACGAAAAAATGCACAAAAATAAACATGCACATGGACCAAGTACATTATGTACAAAAAAAGTGCCCACCGCATTTATATATTTTCACGTCCCGGTGTCTGTGTGTCAAGTAACTAACGAACTAACTAACTACGACGGCGTGCCAGAGTGTCAGGAAATGAAAAGTAATAAAGGTCAGATGGAAAGTCCGCTCTCACTCTTTGATAAAAATAATCGTAACTTTTTATGCACTATGCCTAATGCAAAATAATTATATAAAGTAAGCTCTAAAAAGCTTATACTAAATCGATCGGTTTATTTTCAATGCACTGCCATTAAATTCCAACTTTATGCATTTTAATTTAAGTACGTTTTAGCATATTTAATAAGCAGTGTCCCTGCCCTGCCAAGGTGTCACTGAACTCTCCGGAACTATGCATTCTGCCTGGGATGCTCGGACTCAGCTGCCTTAAAAGCAATTGAAATGGACAAGGAGAACAGTGGACAGGGGAGAGTGGACAGGTCCCTCTTTAAGCACTTTTTATAATTATCTTTGGCATTGCCGGTCGTCGAATGAGTCGCGGCACACCGACTCAATTAAAAAGTCATCTGGCCGGACTAGACGTGGCCCCTTCATGCATTTTTCACCTTGTCTCCTTTGTTCTTGCAGGTGCTCCGCAGGTCCTGCGCCTCCATCCGTCGCTGCATACCGTATCCGTGAAGAGAGGCGAGGCTGCCAGCCTGACAATGGTCGTCTGCGCGGATCCGCGACCCATCCGCGTCGCCTGGGAATGGGGCTCGTTGCGTCTGGAGGCCGGCTCGGGCATCGGTGCGTATACTTGTTTTACGGGCAGCTACCGCTCGGCCGGCTAATGGTAATGCAATTAGGCGCCGGGCCTTAGTTTTGCCAATTCGGAATTCAATTAGCGCCGCCCTACAGGATGCAGGATGCCTGCTGCGGCCGCTTGAGTGCTCATTAGATTAACCCTTCCCGCAGATCCTTCGGCACGGAATTCACAATCGCACAATCGCTAGTCAGTGGCTGTGCCGCAAATCAAGACAAATTACATGACCGACTGGAGCCGGAGTCGGACAAGAAACTGCCAGTGTCATGTCCGCGTCGGAACGGGTGGGGTGCGGCCAGAAAAAAAAATATGGAAGTGGGGGCTTTGGGCTGCCTCGAGCAGACTTCCCACGCCTGTCAGCCGCCGGTAATCCGAGCTTCAACAGACAGGCAACACAACCCCCAGCTCGTTTTCCAGCTGAAACTCTTTTCGGATGAGCATCCGCTGCACAGATGCAGCTCAGCTCCATCCTCCACGCCCCAGACCATGAACTTGAACTGCATCCCGCGCAGCCCAGTGTTGCCAATACGGCATTAAATATTTATAGCTAACAAAACAGAGTAAAGTACTTTTTGTCAATATAGAAATATAGCATTTTTTGTTCTTCTAAAACGGATTTAAATAATTAACTTAATGAAGATGATATTAAATCTAATCTTTACCCATTTTAAATTCTGTTGCCAAATATAGTTTGGCTTAATTTCCCTTATTTTTTGTACACTTCCCATTAGATACCTTAAAAAGCCAGTCTGGCATCACAGCCGCTGGGTGTGTGGCTCGCATTATTCTTCATTTTCAGCTTGTCTGCCCGTGTCCATCCTTGGATGTCTCTCGTGCGTGTAATCCTGCGTTCATTCGCTGCCACTGACACAAATCAAACGCAGCTCCCTCTGTCTGTCCGATCCGTGGGCTTCTCTCACTCTCCTCCCGCTCTCAATCCCGACCCTCTATTGGTTTCCGTGCTAGTTAGCCCATCGAATCGAATGATTAATGTCCGGACCTCGACAAATTGTGTGCAATTCTAGTGCGCTTACTTAGCCCACGAAGCCAATTCGCAGTGGCAGCTACTCGCATTTACTCGTGCTAACAACAACCCGCCCCTTTTGCCATCCACAGATCGCTTCCGGGCCGACGACGTGCAGCCGGACACCCGCGAGGACTGCTACCTATCGACGCTGCACATCCTCCACACGGACGAGCATGACTCCAGGCCCTACTACCTGGTGGTGGAGAACGAGCGGGGCACCGATCGTCACGCCATTCACCTGATTGTGGAGGGTACGTTTGCAGGTGCATAGACTTTTCTTTGATTTTCTTTGCCCCCTCACACGCATTCCCATTCATCGACTATCGTGTTCATGCCCCACTCGTTGCACATCCATTACACATTACAAACATTGCACGCATTTCGCATTTAAGTTACACTCTCGCACTCATCACATATTTGCACATTACTCGCTTTCACTTTGAAAAAGAATGCAAGGAAGTCAATATTATATTAACACTTGTTTACTTTCTGTATGGCAATGTTGTCAAGTCTTATAAGTACTTAATTCCTAAACTGTTTAAAATTACTTTGACGGGAACTCCTTTAAAATTATTAAACTAATATACTTTTCCTTTTAAATTCCCTTTGAATCTGTTAAAAATAAGAGCAATTACTTTTCTACTTTTTTTTTCAAATTTAGAAAACTCTTTTAACCAATTTTAGTAAAGTTATTTATGACAATTTAAAGCACTTTTAAAGACTTTCACTTATATTTTTCGTTCTCCAAGCTAAGTTTAAAGTTCAAGTGTATGTAAGTGTCGCAGTACGAGGTCTATTTTTCGCAGTATGCGGAAACATTGAACTCATTAAGTATTATCGCATCCCTTGCACCATCTCCCAACGATTTTAATTAAAATCAATCGCAAGTGCAGTGCATATATTGCACAGCGTAACTTGTACATATGAAAATGAAAATTTCTCTTAATGCTTGCATAACCAACTCCGCCACGACGACCATTACGGAAAATATGAAAACACCAATCCATGTGTCAAATCGTTGAATGGAACTTCCGGACAGAACCCTACGAGATGAGCTACCTGATGGGCGTGGCCGGAGGCTGCATGGCGGCCATCCTTCTCCTGGTCTGCCTCTGCATCTACGCCATCAAGAGCAAGAGGTGCTGCTTCAAGGGTAAGTCCGAGTCCCCGCAATAATTGCACAGCGTCCCTGTCAAGGCCGCGACAATTAAAACTTCCTTCTTCATTACGACGCCTGTTTCCCCGCCCCTAACCGTCGAGCCGCTGTCGCACTAATTGCAAAAACACAAAAACTTGCCAGCTCACAAAGCGCTGAAATACGAGAGGCGGCTTGGCGGCGTGGCGGCGGGAAAGCGGAAAAAATGGCTGCCAGGATAGATGCGTCTCTCTTCCTGGCTTTGTGTGTGTTGTGCTTGCTTTTTTCCTATTCTCCTTGAAACTCGAAACTCAAATAAATCTCATAAAATATTCATTAGCGTCCAACGCCTGCGGTCAGTCTCCGTTTCCTGTTTCCCCCGCTCACACAAAAGGGTTAAGGGTTTCGAGCCAGCTTTTTGTTTGCAGCTCGCTCGTTTTTCTTCTTTATTTTTTTCTCTCTCTTCTAGCTGTGTCGGCGGCAAAGGGCTCTAAGCCAGGGCGATGCCTAATTAGAAATCAAAACGCAGACAAAAAGCGGCGAAACTTTGTACAATTGTAAAACAATTTGCAAAGGGAGCAATGGAAACTTTGCCGGTTGCCAGGGCCCGTTGCCCGTTGCCAGTCCCACTTGCCATTGCCCAAGGACATTCGAGGCATTCCCCCATCTGATGATCTGTAAACACTTCAAGGCAGGCCCGCCACCTAATCGCAATTTCTCAGTTGTCAATCAAGCTGTCAATTTTACTGGCTGACTGACTGGTGCAGCTGCCTTCCAGTTGTCAAATGCCGTTTGACAGATCTCTCAAGTGCGACCCGCTGCACGGATATATGTGTTATGTGGCCGAGAGCCCCTTCACCCCTTCGATATCCATCAAAATTCGCTGGCACCTCTCCGGCCACGTTTCCCGCAAACAATAAGTTCCTGCCTCATTTATCACACGGGGGGCGAGAGTGGGCGGGGAATTTTACAAATATATCTGTCTGTCCTCCTGGGCCGTCTGTTTGTAAATTGCCAGCGGTATTTTCACAGCTAATTTCTACTATTTGCAACAAGACACAAGACAAGAACCGCACCCTTCACAAAGTAATGGGCGGAATTTATATTCCTGAATGTGGCGAATGCGAACTCTAATATGAATCCTTCTCTCTTTCTTCCTCCTCCTGCGCGTCTCTCCCATGGCACAGGATCCACGGGCTATAAATCATCGGATAAAGACAGGTAAGTTGAAGCGTAATACGTACACACACGCACACCCCTTCCATACACACACACACACCGCGGCAAGGGCCATAGATAAATGACCATTTTGATATATTTTTATGCAGCGCCTCCAACAGGTGGCGCTGGCGTGCCAATTTATGCGCCCCTACAGGTCGAATGCAGCAACTCAGTCACCCACAAACACACACTCACAGTGGGGCAATGGAACAATGAAAAATGTTTCCCCATGCATACGTGTGTCTCTATGTGATTTGTGTGTGTGTGTGCAGGACATAAAATATTATACATTTTTCATATATTCAATATATGCACACGGTCTGAACTGCGGGAGAGGGGCATGCCTTTTTGGCAAACAAATATTTTAGCTTGGCCAAGAAATAAAAGTTGAAATACTCTAACTTGAAGTGAGGAGAACTTATGCCATTCCGGAATATTTACAGTCCGGTTAAATAGCTGGCAAAAGGATCCGTTTTTACTTAGAATATACGTCCATATATGTTATATCTTTTTTGAAAAAGGTGAAATATGTGAAATATTATGTAGTACTTCAATATGTACTTAGGAAACATTATTAATATATTTTAAGCAATCTAGAATAAAGTGAGTCCTTTCAGCATTATTATAGTTTCCAACACTTTCGGTCTTGTATAGTTGCAAAGGTCACTGTTTAATATTAAGTTTAATAGTGATTCCAAACAAATTTCATAGTTTTTGTGTGACATTAAAGATACTTGTTTCTCCGGTTAATTTGTAAACAACAATATGTAAAGTCTTTGTGTGGATATTCTTAATAGCACCTGAACGTCCTAGATACTTAATGATTTCCCTATGAAATATATAATTCAAATCAAGCTTACACTTCAAATAGATATACAGATTAAAATATACCTACATATAGAAATATAGCTAGCTAGATGAGTAAATAGAAAAACTACTCTCCCAATGAACACAAGGCCGTACATAGTAATACAACTCAGCTTAATCCTTAAATTTCAAAGAGTATCCCGAAATTTCTTTGTTTTCCAATAACAGCAAAGTGGAAGGCAGGGGCACCGGCCATCGCTCATTGTTGTTGGCTGCCGTGCAATATGAGTTATGAGCTGTAGTTGTCCGGCCACTCGCCTCCTTTCTCATGGTTTAGGAGTTTAAAATTACTATTTTTCGTTTATGAAACAATACACACAATACACCCGAGTGCTGTTCAGAGAGCTGGCCCCACAGCACAGATCGATGGGGAAAGGAGAACGGAAATGGATTTCGAATTTCCGCTCCAAGTACGCTTTGACCGCATTTCCACAAAATTCGTTTTGTGCGCCGCACACTTACTCATTTAGGCCCAATCTCAATGGGGAGGGTTGCAGGGGGAATATCTAATTTCCCAGGCCCCAAGTAAACACTGGCCTGCGGCGAGGCGGCGACAAAAACTAAATAGATATTCAGATAAGCGAGAGGGATACAATTTGCCAATCAGCGATAGCAGCCACCCAACCCAACCACTTAGCCCCGCCCCCACACACACACACACACACAATTGTCACTTGGGCAAACAATTTTCGATAACGATTTGGGCCACTCACACTCTTCCTGTTTTCTCTATCGCCCGCAGCGAGAAAGCTGATTTGAAATCACGCTCGGATAGCACGAGTGGCCCTCAAGGTGATTCGATTTACACCACGCCCGCCGGCTTCCATCACCACCAGCAGCAGCAGCAGCAACAACAGCAACAGCAGCTGCAGCAGCAGCAGGCAGCAGCGGCTGCGGCCGCCGCGCTCCACGCAGCCTCGCAGCATCCGCAGCAACAGTACCCGGGACACGGATCGCCGGAGGCAATGAAGGTACGCATGGCTGCAATGATATTACAACCGCCCACTAGAGTCTAGCAGGCAATTGATAGCCAAACCGACGAACAGCAACCAGAACAACAACACGAACTACAGCACCCACAGACACACACACCGACCGAACAGCAACTCGATGGGGGTCACCTCGACATCAACATCAACATCAATAACAACAACAACGACAAGGGCCCCGCCTCGACCACTGTCCTGACCAATAGCGATAGTAGCAATCCTTTACCGGCGGCAGCCAAGAGCAGTAGTAGCTCCAGCAGCAGCAGCAGCAGTAGCAGCGGCAGTAGCAATAGCAGCCACAGTGGGGGGAACAGTTCGGTGGGGAGCAGCAGCAGCAGGAGTGGAAAGCGGGATCTGGAGAACAATATGAATAGGGAGATCAAGCCGCAGGCAGCGGCCAAGCTGCTGCACTTAAACGTGACCGCCGGGGAGCGGGTGGGGGAGGAGGAGCCAGCGGCGGTGGCGGCAGGGCTACTGCCGACTGGTCCCTTGACCCCCGAGGAGACTCAGGTGCTGCTCCAGAAGCTGAGTATCAACAATCCGTTCTACCGCTTCCGCAAGCAGAGCAACTCCTTGAAGGAGTTGCATAGCGACCGGAAGGCGGTTTTACCACGCAACCGCACCCGTTCCCGGTCCGAGACGGATCTGGGCCAGGTATCCGGGTCGCTTCCACACCCAAACCCAAACAGAAATCCCCAGCAGCAGCAGCACAGTGAAGCCAAAGTTGTAGTTGTACTAGAGAGTAAGCAGCAAGACATAGCCATAAGTAGGCCTAGGAGTAGCGTTAGCCTTAAGACTAGATCCGTAAGCAGTCTGAGTCCCTCCGGTAGCCATCAGGTGGGGGATAGCTCCACGGTGATCACGAATCCCTTCTCCATCTTCCACGACGACGAGATCCTCACACTTAATGTGAACTCGAGGCTGCGTAGCGCGGCAAGCGCCCGAGCTGTACGACCCCAGCGCCAGGGACGTGGATTGCGGCGGCTCTTTGAGACCAGAAGCTCGCAGAATCCACCCGCCGAGCACCACTATCTGCACGGAGTGCCAGTGCGTCGCTTCGAGCGGCAGGACTTTGACAACGAATCCGCGGAATTGGCGGGCGGAAGAACCGCCTCAGCTGGCAAGCCCAAGAGAGCGAGGGCGATCTTCAAGCAGCTGTCGCTGCGAAAGCTCCACCAACGCGGACCCGAGGAGCCACCCTCGCTGCCCAAGCTCAAGCTGAGCTACCCGAATCGGACGCACAGCATTCAGAGCATGCGTGCCGCGGGAGGCGGCGGGTACGACATCCAACACACCACCGCCTACCATCCGCGACTGAACCACACCGCCTCTCTGGCGGGCAAAGCCAACTACTTCGAGCGGTTGCAGGCCAAGACACGGCAGGGCATCCAGAAGATCCGCGACAAGTGCCGCAACTTCAAGACTGGCAGCGGGGAAGGCGGCTCCATGAGCGGCTCCGAGTTCAGCGGCTTCCACACGCTGGCCAAGGACGAGAGTTTCCGCTTCATCAGCGACCGAGCACACATCTCCAGCTACGAGTCCCGCTGCAAACAGGCCACCATCTACAAGAGCTACAAGTCGGAGATCGATCTAAGCAAGAACCTGCACTACCTGGACGCCTACCTGGAGCAGAACTTTGACCACCAGCTGAGCACCACCAAGCAGTCGGCCCACTCGGTGGGTAGGGTGAGTGGAGTCCAGCGAAGGGCTCTGGCCAAGCAACCGGAAACTCCGGAGACCCCCCGCCGGCCGAAGCATAAGCGGAGCCAGTCGCAAGCGGCCAACTACGAGAACCTCGGAACCCTTCCCATAGCTGCCAAGTCCAAGGTTCGAGGCTCGGCCCTCCACTCGGACTCGATGAGCAGCTCCGACTACGCCTCCGTGTTCAGCGGACCCACCTCAGCGCCAGGCCACAGGCTGGAGTCTGATGCCAAGGCGGAAGAGGAGGCCAAGGACTTCAAGCTGCGATACGAGCACCCGGACAAGATGTGCGAGTACTACTTTGACAACCTAACGAGCTACGCCCTGGCCCTGGAGGAGAGCGAGGACTTGCTGTTGGCGGAAAGTGCGAAATCAGCAAGATTCTTCTATGACGACGACGACGACGAAGAGGAGGACGAGGATGGAGATGGCCACGAGGGCCACAACGGGGATGAGGAGGCAAATGGGGCGGCGGGTGGCAAGCCCGATTACACGGCCCGCGACATACGCATCCGCGTCAGCGTGAACGAGTGCGAAGACGCTGATTGGCATCAGCCGGAGAGTGCGACATCGTATAATGAGAATCTGGCCGAGAGCACATTCTACCAGTCGCTCAATCAGCACTTGCAGCGCCAGCAGGTCGGCGAGGAGGCGCTGGAGGACCAGGGTCTCCTGCCCGGCGCCGGAGGAGGAGCGGTCGTGGGTGGGGAAAGCTACCTGGACCATTTCCAGCGGCAGCGGGGAACGCGCAGGCACTACGAAAGGGCCGGAGGTTCATCCCTGTATCAGCGCGGCGAGTTCTACGGCTTCGGCAGGAGCGGAGAGCCAGGCGGAGAGCCGGAGGAAGTGGTGTACGCCGCTCGACAACGAAGGGCGGACCTCATGGAGGCCCACTACGCCCGCAGCTATCAGTCGGGAGCCAGTCGGGGCAGAAACAGGGAAAGAGGCAGGACGCGCTACGCCCTGCAGATGGGAATGGAGATGGAGCGACAGCAGGCTGCAGTCACGGGTGCCACGGCAACCGCAATGCCGCCTGCAACAGGCAGTGTCATCAATTTGGCTCTGCCGGATGCCATCTATGCCACCAGCAGCAAGCAGCAGATAACGATGCCGATGCCCTTGTCAACCGCAGCCACACAGTTCCAACAGCTAAAGCCAGAGCCAGTGGCATTAGGAGCGTCAGCAACAGCAACAGCAGCGGGAGCAGCAACAGCAACATCCCCGGTAGCTGCCACATCAGCAGCGGGAGCAACATCGGTGGCAGGCAGCTCAACCGGAAATGCAAACAATCGCTACATGCTGGAGAACCTGCGCAAATACTACGCGAATCAGCAGCAGCACCCGCCCGCGCACTCGGTCAACTCTTCCTCTCTGTCCAACTCCTCCTCGTCGAACTCGTCAATGTCGCAGCAGCAGCACCAGCACCAGCAGCAGCTGAAGCTTAACTTGCAGCTACAGCTGCAACCGCCACCCACCGCGCCCAGGCTGCAGCATCAGCAGCAACAGCAGCAGCACTTAGGCCCCCGCCGCAACTCCAGCACCTCGAACGCCTCCTCAACCGCGGACAACTTTGACACCTTCATAACGTTACGCAATGCCACGGCAAATCCGAGTGCGGACTATTTGGCCAAACAGCAGCAGCAACATCATCAGCTTCGTCGCGGCCAGCAGACCGTGCCGCTCACCTCCGCTCTCAACTATTACGGACACGGAGCGGTTACGCCCACGGCCACGCCCTCGCTGACGCCTGCCCTCGCCTACAATGGCAAATTAACGGCAACCGCAATGTTGTCACAAGTAAATTTAAGCAGAGCAGCCGCCACAGCGACATCGTCCACTGGGCCAGGAGGAGGAACGACAGCGAGGTCCTCCTCCCAGGCAGCCGCAGGAGCGGTGGGGGGAGAGGGATTCATCCTGGAGTACGAGTGTTAGCCTTCGATGGAACTGCCATCGATCGAGCAGGGAGCACCAGCAGGAGCAGGAGTTGTTATTTCTTCGCCGTTTGCTATTTGTTTGCCTTGCCAAAAATTACAATTACAAATTGGCACATTCGCTTTCGCGCTGATTAGGACTCGTGTGTGTGTATAGAGAATCGTCCTGCCGATTGCGAGTATGTATTATATGCAGTGTAGAGGGGACAAACCGGGCGTGGGGAATACGGAGCCCAGCAGCCAATTATTCGTATCATATCAGAGGACATGGGACAGGAGGGGATAGTCAAATCGTTTGCACGGAAAGATGCTTACCCACTTGATTATGGTAGGAGATAAATTAACGTAAACTACGACAATAATGCAACAATTCAATTAAAATTGACAAAAGATACGGATAGCGATAGCGAAGGACTTGCGAATCGTGTTTAGCATAGGACATACTTAGCCTAAATCTATTAGTCACAATCTTAGCGAAGGACACATGAATTGAAGCGGCATAAATCAAATTTATAGTTAAATCAATTACACACTCATGTTACGCGTTCTCCTAAATGTATGTGTATGTGTATGTATATCCGCAGCGTGTATACTGAATACTGTATCCTATAAGATAACGAATTTTTCGAATGTACTTCAAACTCAACTCCAATTAACCGCCGGCCCGGGCCCGTTTTGCCACCACCCCGGAATCGAAGTTATGTTTATCAGTTGTTAAATCAAGCTCGTGCAAAGTTACTACAAGTGCCGAAGGGTGCATAACTACAACTACAATACGTAGATATCTATATTCGTGTTTAAGTAATCGGTTTTGCGGAGGGGGGAAGCTGAGAAAAGGGACACTCACGATAGAAATAATTCGCCTGCTCTGTAATTGCGTTGATTTGAAGGATAGACTCCTCTCAAATATATATATATATATATTTCAATTGTAAATACAACTATATAGCTGGGCGAGCGGGCACGGCGATCGGCTTTAATGAGCATGCGGGGCGTATGCGCGATATTTTCTCATTACACTACGCGTCTGTCGGCGTGTGTGTGTTCGCGGGACCACATAAATATTTGCACAGCGGCCGAAAAAAGGAAGCCCACGCACACTCCGGAGGCCCACAAACATGGCGAATGCTTTGGGACGACACACAGGCGCATAAAAATCGGGCAGAGGAAAAAACCAACGCGGCGTATGTGCAATGTATTTCGTTTTCACGCCGCAACACCGTCTGGGGGCCTCCATGCAATTATCTGTGTGCGCGCAATTTATCTCATTTGCGGTTGAGTTATTTCCGACTGCAGCAAATAATACTGCCATCGTCCCGATCGTATGTATGTGTGACATTTTTTTTTTTTGCGCCCTGGCACTCTTCGGTGCCTCCCCGCTCCATCTGCCCCCTTCTCTGCCACCCTCGGCTGCCGCAACACACTTTTCCGCTTAATTTACTGGCAGGCGGCAGCTGCCTTCGCTGCATTGTCAGTTGACAACAGCAATTGCTGCATAATGCATGCCCAGGACTCTGTGTAAGTTCTCCTGTCACCGCTTCTGTCCAGCACCCCTTCCTCTGTGTGTGTGCGGGCCAGGCTTAATGCCCGGTGCCGCCTCAATGGCTGTTTGCCCGGTGGCAACAATAATAATTCATTGGCTGCTTTATGGCTGGCCATCAACTTATCGGCGGACCCGCCGCCCATTGCCCATCTGCCGTTGCAACATATAAATTAATAAAAGTCAAATTAAAATTACATACTTTGGCGACAACGAGGAGTTGCGATTGGAGTGAAGCTGGCATTGGATATGGGGATCAGCGCACAGATAGGGGACGGGTATCTTATCATTACTGCCGATCGTTGACGTGGCCAGCTCGTTTGTCTTGCCCGCTCGTAAATCCATTGAAACACACAGAAGCTGCACAGTGGGGAATGCATCCCCGGGGTATCCTTTTATCTCATCTATCGTACCTATTTAAACTGTTCCCATAGCTTTTACTAGCCAAGTCCCTGGGTATGTGTGAACTTTTAGGAGGGCTTTCAAGGGGGTCCTGTAATATATGGAACATATTATAATTATCAATCTCTGAACAAAAAGCTGCTTACTCCCAGATTTTCTAGCTATTTTATTTGAATGCGGTTTTGAATAGTTTTAGTTCAGTTGGACTTTTGTTACGACCCAAGACCTGAGGACAGATTCAGACTCACAACGATACCGATACCGATACCGATACATACCCACACCCACACTCGATATGAAAACCTGTGTTCAGGACAAGAACTGCCGCCAAGCGTGCATTTTGTACAACTTGAATTTTTTTCCACTTTTCTATATATATTTCTATATACTTATACACATATATATATACCTACTTATAATGCCTAAGCCCTATGTTCGTGTGTTTACGTTTTGTTTACGTTTAAGTAATGCAAGAAGAAGGAAAACCAAAACCAAAAACGATAAAATGAGCGGCCACTGGCCGAGTTTACTTAAGTACGATCTATATACTTAACGTTATATATATATATAGCATTTTCCACATCACACACATTACAAACGAACACATATATATACAGTACCGTACCTATTGATACATACAAAGTATGTATGTGTAGGTGATCTTGAACGCATTCATTATGTTTTACGTTAACATGCTAATGCCCATTTAGTTTACATTATGTATATGTATGTATAACTTATGTTAATGATGTTACTACTACTACTACAAATACTACTACCGACATTTATTCGATTCGATTAGTTTTCCTTTTCGATATGAGATTGAGATTCCCGAAGGTGCAACTACTATACCATAAATTGTAATACTCAAAGCAAAACAAAAAATAAGAAAACAAAATGAAAACCAAATACCAAAAGTACTCTACTCAACCACACCAAGCGGAATGTTTACCTTGCCCGCCCCCCAAAAGAACCATGTAAAGCATTAAATCAAAGCAAATAATCCAGTAATCAGTAATCCAGTACTCCGGTAATGCTGTAATGCTGTAATCCAGTAACCAACTGTCTGTGCTCGATGCATTTTGTGCAACTCTAAACAATTCCAGTTACGCTCCCCGAACGTTTTCGTATTCGTTTCTTTTCGGTTCGGTTCGGTTTGTTTTACTTTTAACTTTTAGTTTTCGGTTTCTAATTCTGATTCCGTTCCCATTTCCCCTTCCGCTTCCGTTTGTACTTCTATTTCAACTATTTCTACGTACTTGTACTTGCGCTTGTGTTTCCGTCCAGAACACTTTTGTATGCGACAGTCTTTGGCAGCAGAGTCATGCGATTTAAGCCAGCAATGCGAATTCCATAATCATGTTTTTATTGCCTGCTTTTGGGCGCGCGCGTGTCGAAAATATTTACACTTTCATTTTGCCCAACATGCAACGTTAACGTCTGCTTGTCGTGTGTTTGTCTGCCTGTTTGTTTGATTAACAACCTGCAACATGTTTTGGCCTTATCTTTTCATTCCCCCTCATGTGGCCATCTTTCTCGGTTCCATTCCTTTACGTTCTGTTCTTTTCTGTTTTGTTTTTCCTGTTTTATTTGGCTCTTGTCTTAGCTGGAACGCAGCCAAACTGAGAATGTAACCGCAACGAATGTGAACTGCTATAACCTGATTTTTGTGTGTTTTACCAACTCTCTCCCTTTCTTTCTCTGTCTCCTTACACCTTACTCGTGTTGTTATTGTTATGATTTCGCCTGCTTCCTGCCTCCGTTTACGGCTCTCGTGATTATTTTTATTGCCCCCAAGTACATAACATACATCAGATTTTACTACTTGTTTACTACTTACAATATACACTTTGTGTCCCGTACATGAGAAGGTAATTTCGAGTGTGTGGGTGTGCGTGGTGCGCTGTGCGTTGTGCACCAATTTGATCCGGAAAACTTTACTTGCGTTATAATTAACCGCAGAGAAAGGCAAGCTGACGGATTGCAGTCAGGGGGTCCGGGACGAGGGGCCCGAGCAAATACCATTATCTTTTTCATACTTCTGCATTTGTTTGCGTTCCCGATGCAAAACAAAACTCATAAATAAAATGCCCAGACACGCACCACAAACTGTCAGTGCATAAATCACCAGCAACTGGCAACTTCTGGCCGACAAATGGCCCGCACCGAGCAGAGCCAACTCGACTTGAGTTGGCCAAAAGTTTCGGCCCATCCGTCTGCCGGGGCAAGCCTGCAGTTCGTTGAGCGCAGCGTAATTTGGCCGAATCAACAGAACGCTTTCCTTGCATCATTTGGCAATTTCACGCGAAGGCAAATATCGCTAGATGCCAGATGCCAGATGCAGCTGAACCCCATCCAAGCTCCTGGCGCCTCTGAACTCGTGCTAATCGCATAATCCAATTAGCTGCTGCCACAACACTTGGTACTGGCCTTAAGAAGCACTTGCAACTTTCAAAAATGTCCATTGGTTGCGCAATGCCAAAGTTATGATTGAGTAACTGGCAAACGAGTTGGCCAAATCCAAATCCAGTTCCAGCTTGCCAGGTACTTAATGCTTCATCTCTTGGCCGGCACTCTCGCACACTCACTGGCACACACAAACACACACACACACACACAACACACGCATGAAAGCACTGGAATTGCTCCTCACCTTCACAAATGCAAAAGCACCCATTCACATCCACGAGGGCAATGTCTGAAAGATCCCGAAAGAATAATCCCATTGTTAGTTCACCACTGATATTAACCTCAGAGCGAGTCAGGTTAAAAAAATTTCAGCTCAGAAATGCTTTCTAATTATAGTTGATTAAAACACAGTCCAACATACGAATGCGAATATCTCTTCACATTTCACGCACGACCTGATCAAACGAGTTTTTTGAGCCATTATGGCAGTTAATTACAAGCAATTAAGGCGGCAGATGAGCTCTCGCCTCCACCCACATCCATCCACCCAGCCGATAGTCCGAATAATTCGCAATGGAGCGCAAACAAATCAGAAAGCAGTGCAAATAATAACAATAACAATCATAGCTCCGCCGCCGCAACGGCAATCATCATAATGCGCAATTATAATAATTTCATTCCGCTGTCAGTCATCAAATTGGTTTGCATTCATGTCGGAGCCATAAATAAATGCGTGTATTGTGAAATGGAATTCCCTTTAAATCGTATTCGCGTTGAAATTAATTAAATTCAGAGCAGAAATGTACGGAAAAAATCGCGTTATTTAATTAATAAAATTAACAATCGCAAGCGAGGTCCTGAAAGCGGATTAAGACCCAAGCGCGCATTATGCATATTACAATTTTCAAATCGTTTCACGGCACGTTGCTTACAGTTCGGTTTCATTTTTAATCACGTCCCTCATCCGTTTGTTTGTTTGTTCGTTTGTTTGCGGGGCAAGGACTCACATTTTGAAAGCACCCCAACTCCATTCGGTTTGTCCTTCACCTTTGCATTGTTTGACTATCTGACCCGATCCGTGTACAACTTGATTATTTGTTTTGATTTGTATGTTAATCGTTCACCACGCCTTTTGTATTTTGTGTGTGTTATTTTGATACCAAACTAAGTATTAAGCAAGCCAACATTTATCCTCCTTCCGTTCAGTTGAAGGTACATATATACGAAACCGAGCGTCTGCAGACGCCGACTCGAATTCAGATACCGAGGTCGGACCGGGATCTGGCTGGGCCCAAGGACGGCAGCGGTACTGGATCCAGGCCGAGTTGATTTTATTATGATTGAGTCTCAGTCTCAAGTGAATGCAATGTATAAATGTATGCACCGTGTATTAATTTAATTTGTGTAAAATAAATTACTTAATCTTAATCGTAATTATTTATTTTAGCAACAGCAATATTTTATTATTAATAAAATGAATCTGATTTCGTAATCCTGTTTTGTTTTCGTTTTTCATTTACTTTTACTAACCATTGCAACTGCGGTTTTTAAAGTTTTACTCACCCCTTGTCGAGTTTTATCTCTTGCACCAAGTTTCTAAAGTTCTAAGAAGAGTTAAGATGGTATCTACCCGGCCGGGAGTGAATCGTGTCCTAGTCTCAGAGTGACAATGAAAAATGAGTCCCCAGATCAGTTAAACTACAATCAAATTCTGAATCAAAAGTATTGTCTTTTTAATTTTGAACCATTAATTAGATCGACGACGAGTAACATCCCATTGAAAGTGTATTTAAATTATCAAATAAAAACTCTATATTTCCGGATCATTAGACTCGTAGAAACCTCCAATAACTGTCCCTGAGCCAATGTTAGTTACACTAGCCCTTAGTTGGACATCCACGGCCCCCTCTCGTACACCAAGCAAGACACACACACACATATGTATGTAATTTAGTTTTAAATTAAATATTCATTATACTCCCGATTTTCGCTCTAGCTCTGTCTCGTGTTTGTGGCATTTTGTCTATTTCGTTTGTACTTTATTTATAGCCATCTTCATGGAATTGTTTAAGCAAGAAAACCGAATACAAAACCCAGCAAACAAATAAGTTATATAAATATTTATACAATAATTATGAATAATGCAGAGCAAGTAATTTATAGAAAAAACCAAAAAACAAATACAGAAAAAAGAAAAGTAAAAAAAAAAGAACGTACCGGGGTGGGGAAGAAAGCATAAGTAACAACACATTATGAATGAAACAAATTTATAACGAATAAAAACAACAATTTAATTGCGAATGCGTGTGTGCGTGTTAATACTTATTCATACTCGTACTCACATGTATTCAGTTCTGTGTGCCTTAATACTTTTGCAGTTGAGTTTTCCCATTAATATTGCATTGGGCATTATTATTAATATTGATTTCGTTCATTGTATTCCCACTTTGTCGCTGTCTGTGTGCGAGCGTTAGTCTGTGTGTGCCATGTGCCTTGTGCAAACGTTTGGATAATTTTCTCTTTGTATGTATGGATGGATATCGAACAATAAAACATGACCCCCGCCCCCGCCCCGTATATATTTTTTCCCGTTCTGATTAATTCATGAGAGCTCCGCGCTGTCCCGTTCCTGTCATTTCCCCTCCCCTGGTTACATATTTTTTGAAGCCCCTCCATCGTCACCCTCACTGTTAGCTGATTGAAAACAATATTTTTCACACGTGCCAACGGCAGTTCGACAACTGTCGCATTTAGTAGACACTGAAACGATCTTGGATCTCATCAACTGGCCACGCCCACACCAAACACACCCACCCACCACTCTCACACACACACAGAGACACACACACCGACCACCTGGCATATGCTTCAATTTGAATTTGAATATGACTTTGAATGCGAATCCCTTTTAAGTAATGTCTGTGATTTGTGTTTACCGAACTTAGTACTAATCATTCACCACTTTCCACGTATGAGATTCTTTCAAGCGGTTCCCAAACTACAGCTCAACGTCACCGGAAAGAAAAGAAGCCAGGATTCGGCAAGAATCGAGAACATTATGCTCCAAAGTCCACTTTCGAGAGCACAAGCGAAAAAGAAAGAAAAAAAGACAAATTAAAAAACAGAATCCGCAAAAGTGATACAATTTTTAAGTTGAGGCCCCAAAACGAGACCCACATTCGAAGTGATTTTGGTTTAAGTGTGTTTTGATTTTCATTACGTGGACTTGGTGAGCAAACCCCCAAAAAAAAAGAAACCCCGCCAGAAAACCCCCGTCTTGCTCCTCTCTCACTCTCTCTGTCTCTTGTCTCTCTCTCTCTCTATATATATATATACGCATACTTGTAAATTGTTTAATTGATATTGATTGATTGATTGATGACTGACCTTGAATATATATAAAATCCACTACATACCTCCATACGATATGTATATCTTAAACTAATGAATATGAATATTTATGTAAAGGATTACCTTTTACTTTCTCTTTTGATGAACTTTCGATGATGTAATAATAAGCGAATGGACTGAATTGATTTTACTTTGATATCTATATATCCCAGCAAACACACAGTCACAGCTACAGTCACAGCCACAGTCACAGTCTCACCCGCAAAGACACACAAACAATTATAATCTATACGTATATATCCTGCCGGAAGTTGCTGCCGTTCGTTCCTCGTTCGTTCGCTCGCTCGTTCGCTCGCTGATTGATGATTGATGATCGTGGTTTGCCAATTACAATACTACCTATATATTTATATATATATATAAACTATATACTCCCCAACACAACCGATTTCGATGAGCTGAGTCATGATTTGTTATGTGGTGCAAGCGGCATACGAACGTTTTATTGGAGTTATACTTTCGTCTCGTTTTCGTTTCGATACTTGTGTCCAATAATCAACACACAAACACCCGATACAAATATATATCAATAAATAACTACCCAACCGATGAATTATCCTACAATCTAGCTACTAGCCTACGCATCATCCAGTGCATAATGTATTGTTAAACTGAATGTCTTCTTGTAATAACCAAACAAAAAAGTCCCACAGACACTCCGAACTCCAACTCCATTCAATACTGAAAACGACCAAACTTATGACACACACACCTGCGCACCCTGGACCCCACACGGCTCCATATATGTTATCTTCCAACCTATTGGTCCCCGATCATGGCACACACCGCGTATACTTGATATCATCAATTCGCTAGCTGCACCACCCTTCTCTCTCTTTCTCTGTCTTGCACCGACGCGGCACAGATGCCGCTGCAAAACTCATTATAAATTAATTAAGCCAGCAATTAATAATTTTACGTTCAATTTAAGTTTGCAAATGAATTAATGTTTCCCCCAGCACCACCCACCTCCCAGCACCACCACCACCAGAGACAAGAGCAGCAAAAAAAAAGAACCGAATACCGAAACTAGCAACACCACTAGCCTATCATCCTCCCCTCCACCAAATCCCCAGACTCCGCCTCCCCTCCCCTGTATAGAACATTTTTTTCTACGCTTTCGTTGTCGTAGCCTCTAAGCCGAGCATAATTAACCGTGCATTTTAACACCCGTAGCCCCTTAGAGCCTCAGATGCGCACCGCCTCGTCCTCGCACCCCGAAAAGTAATTTACATACGGCAACAACAAACTTCGCTTTAGCTTTTTTTCGTGTGCTGTTCGTAACTAGTTGGAGAGAGAATAACTTTTTTAAATGTACCACATATACACACTTTTTTGTGTTTCCGTTAATTGCAATTTGAAATATTTTAGATAGCAAAAAATAATAACATAAATTGAGTGAAATTGAATTAAGCATTTCACCTGCAGCCACAAATGAGAATTTTAATTTTAATTATTATTATTATTATTATTATTCGCCCTTCCTCTGTCTCCGTTCGTGTCTCTGTCGTTGGTTGTTGTGCTTTGTTTGAAACTATTCTCTGCATTGGCAACGTTCAGTTCGCTTTCGTTATTAGTTTCCCCACCCAAGTGCACTAATTACAAGTTTTTAGTTTAATTATAATTTCCACAGAATGTCTCTCAGCCTCACTGCACCAATCTTGCACAGAAAGTATGTGAATAATGTAAAGATCCTCGCACTAGGCACTGTTTTATCTGAAGCACTGTTTCGTATCCTAGAACATATGCCTAGCATAAGCGACTTTCCAGCCTTGTGAGCAGTGTAAGTATGGGCTATGGCTCCCCAGAAGAGTTGCCCAACTATCGCATCCCCTTTGGCACTCCCACCTGAATATGGCTTTATATGATTTATTCCTCCGATAGCTGACTCCCATGTCATTGCCTTCTTATGGCCTCGTTACTTGTGAGCCGTGCCTTCGACGATGCCTTAATGGCTCATTGCACTCGCAAACACACAAGACTCGAGATGGGGAAGAACACATAATGCTGTGGCATTAATTTTATTACGTCTTTTCTTCGACTTCTTTGTCCGCCTACGTCACTGGTCGGCCGCTCCTTTTGGTCGGCCGCTCCATGGGAAATCCAGAATGGGAAATACTGAGGAAATATATGCAGAGTATCCATGGCAACGAGGCTTATCATACTCTGCCAAAGAAAGAATCAATGGGTTTGGTTTATAGAAGGGTCTTTTTATTGTGTAATTTTCAAATTATAATTTATAATAATAATTATTATTGTCGTAATATAAACTGAAAAATAGGGCCTAATTTGGTATTTTAATGTTTTTCTCTAGCTATATATTTTTTTAACTTAACGTAATTTAATCAAAATAAGATTAGAAGTTTGGTAAAAAATAGTGTACACATAAATAGGTAAATGGTTTTAATAAGCTGTATATTTCAATTTAAAACTAGTGTTATTAATTATCCTTTTGGTAAAAAATGTCTGCTTCTAGCTGTCTAATCTAAATTTAATTTCTCTTCAGAATTTATTCAACTTAAATCAACAAAATTTTTAGCAGATAATCAAATAATTTGTTGTGTATTTTAACTATATTTTTTTTTAAGTTTGTCAAATTTTTGTCATTTTATCGAAGCCTGTTTTGATATCTTTTAAACTTTTGATAAGGGACTCCCCTGGGGTAAGCAGAGTATGCTCCGTCGACATTAATAAATTTGATTACTTTTATGTTTCTTTGCTTCCGTTTGGATGGTGCTCAGTCTTCGCTGCATGCATGGGATTTTATTGTATTTCATTTTAAGTTCAATGCACAATAAATTTTCAAAAATGGATTTATGCTGCACTGCCGCCCCGCAGCTGCCCCCTTGCCATCCGTAATAATTTATTGCGTGTGCATTTCCGCTGCGAGTTCATCGAGCCAGTCGATGCTCCTCGTCGACGTCTTAAAGAGTTTAATTCAGCCGGTTGGCAAATAGTCTGGCAGTGTCTCGAGAATCAGAAAACAATTTGAGTGCCGGGGAAGTTCAGGAGGCAGGAAAGTTTACTTTTGGGCCACAGGCCACGGGAACAAAACAACTAGTGCCCATAAATTCCTGCAGCTGCTGCAGCCACTTTTGACACCCCCCTGCCAACTATCTCACACCCTGGCACACCCCGGGCCCCTGGAAACTAATGACAAGCCCCGCAAAATGAAGAAACAATGCGCGCATAAATTACGCTCAAGGCGGTGCCCGAAATTGCATAGCAATGGCTCGGAAGCGAAAACTAAACGCAGAGGGAAAAAGAATCCTGGCTGATGCGCGGGGGAAAGCGGGAAAACAGCAGAAGAGGGCAGTGGGTGGAACTGTGGGAAGGAAAGAGTGCAGTGGGATTAAGGAAAACAATGGCGCATCAAATTACAGCTAACAACAAACAGCGAGTCGAACTCGACTTGGCAGACAACTGCCACGCCCATCGACCGAACTTTGCATTGTCGTGGTTCGGTTTTTGTTTCAAAGTGCCACACGGCGTATACGCAACTTGCTGCCATGTGTGCGCGTCTGTGTCGCGCCAGTGCTTTGTGCTTGTGTGTTTGCGTTTGCGTTTGTCTATTGTAATTTGGCGCTATTATTAAAAATCCTTTATGACGCCTGGCAGCAGCAGCAGCAGCGACAGCAGCAGCGCTCAGATTTCAGTAAACGCATTCTGTGCGCTCTAATTGCGCCATTAAAAGATGACAAACAAAAAAGCCCCGACTCCAGACTTCAGACTGTAGACTCCGGCTTAGCCGCAGACTCGGGCTCGAGCCACAGTCTACGCCCGAAGACAAAGGCGACGAACAACGCCGGCGACAGGCAAGAGGCATTTAATATGCTTTTTATGCGTTGCCATTCCGCCTTCCTACTCCTTGCTTTTTTCGGCACTTTCGCGCGGATGTCATAAATGGCATGCTTCATGCCAAATTGTGCCTCTGTGTGTGCCTGTATGTGTGTACGTCTAAAGTTTCCGCCTTCTGTACCACTATAAATGTAATTTATGTGTGCGTGCATGGCTCTGTGTTTGCAGGTGCATTTTATTTTTTAATATGCTCCGGGCAAACACAACACATGAAATTTGCATTTTATGGGCACGCCTTCCTTTTTTCGGTTGGCCAAGTAAAATAGTAAATATACACACAACTAGTGGCCGTAAAACTAACTCAAACACGCACAGCCCCACGACACACACCCCGCCCCCCTCGCCGTTCAGCATCCATCTGAAGTGTGTGCTTAAACCGTCTTTCATAGAGTCATTTTTTCTGACACAGTTGTTGTTCAAGCGACCGAAATGAAAAGATTAACTTTTGAGAGTTATTTAATATTTAGAGGGTGGAAACGTAGAGATTTGAGATACGTCCATAGCTTATTTTGCAAGTTTTGATGGAATAATAACTTATATTTTTATTATAAAAGGGTATTTTTTTAGACAGAAAAAAGAAGTAATTTCTGACCCTATAAATCAGCTAGCATCCTTTCTTACTTTTAATGCCAACAAATAAACAAATATATCTGGAACTATAAACTTGTTTAAAGTAAAATAGCTTCGTTTAATGGTTTCCCTTTTTTCCCTAAACGTAGCCATTTAGTTCAATAGTAACCATCCAATTCAATATACAGTCATTTAAGGCTAAAGTCAATTCATGTGGCTCTTCAGACTGAGCACGTTTACTTTCGAAATAAAATAAACTAGGGAAAAATATGAACTCAATTCGTTAGTCCTAGCCACTTTCCAGATCGTTTCATCCCTTTTGCAACTCACTTAAATCCGCAAAGCCTGCCTTGTCTTAGGATTTCCCTTTTCCCTGCTTTATGCTGCCTTATTGAAAAATTAAACTTGTAATAAAATTTAATGACTTGGCGGTTTTTAATAAAAATGCGCCAAGGCCTCAGTCAACAGGAGCGAGAGGAAACGCCCGCAATTTAAGCGCAAATTTGTGTTCATAATCACAATTTTGGTACCTTTTTTTCTTCTGTCGGTTATGCGGTAATGACCACACAGAAAATTTCGGCCTGCCCTCGACCGCTAACTTGGCGCGGTGCGTGCAATAAAAAGTAACGAGGCTGTTAACATTAAAGCAAACGTTTGCCTTTCACTTCGGACAAGAAGTCAGACGGAGGCTGAAACAAAAATACCTACAGACAGAGGCCGACGGAGCGAACTGCCGACAACCGACTGCCGTGGCAACGGCGACTCATCGACGTTAAGTCGGGGCGTTAATATTTAAATTTATATTGCGGCCGGGCCCTGGTCACGGCAGACGCACGGCCCCGCTTGGCCATCAATTCTGCGTTTAATGCCTGCGCAAATATTTGCGCAATCAGCAAACAAAACAAGCGCCGGCCAACCGCCGACTGTCGACTGTTTAAGCATAGCAATTGACCGTTGCCCAGGACACTGGGGAGTCGGGCCACGAGCACACGGGGATATGGGGACATGGAACACCGGGGGACATCAGGATACCGGGGAATCAGGTAGCGTTGAAAGCGACACGGCCGCAACTTGTATTTCCTGTTGACCCATGTCCGTGTGCAAACTCAATGCGGAAACACTGGCAGGTGCGAAGCGCCCTTTTTTTCGGCCATTCCCGCGCTGTAAATATCTGTGTTAATCATTTAATTAAACTGCGCTCGCTGCACATATTTCTGGGACATACATTTGGGTTATTTATGGCGTGATTTGGGCTCCCACAATTACTACTTCAATATGCTATCTTTTATGGGCCATTACTGGGTATTTACAACGGGGCGTATGCGCCATATTTTGTGCGGGAGCACAAAGCCCTGCATACTTTTTGTACTGAGTAGAAAAGTGCTCCGTCCTACTATATATAATTGTAAAATAGGGAAATTACAGTTTCACAGTAAGCTGCAGACAATTCCAAATGCTATTTGCTATTTGATTACAGCTTGGTCGCGTCGACGCAATATTATTCAGTGCATAAAAATCATTTGTAGCATTACTATTCACTTTTTTCTTTTCACCGTGTGTGATTGCTGTGAATAGTTACTTGGAAATAGTTGGAAATTCCCACAAACAGATATAATTCCCTGGGGAGAATGAGGTTATTATTGGACTTTGTTGCTACAAATATTCCCACGTATACTTACCTTTAAATATGTAAAAGCAGAAACCTGTAGTCAATGAGGAATCAGAAGGGAATAATTCACTTATAATGGTGCATAATGTGATATTTACAACGGGGCGTATGCGCGATATTATTTTCTTTTCTCGGTGGGAGGAAAATAAAACGCTGCATACTTTTTTGGGCATCTTTTATGCACTACAACAATTTGCCGTTTTATTTAAATCTGAAGTAAGAAAATGGCAGCTAGCACCCCTCCCTCCCCTCTGCGAATACCAGAAGAAGAGAAAAATAAAGAAAAACCGTAAACATTCTTGCACTCTTGCAGCGGCAGAACTGTAAAAGTTTTCGGTAAACGCATTTCAAACACTCGCCGAGATAGTTATTACAATTGTACTCAAGGCAGCAACAACACAAGCATGCGTGACGATGCCAGGGGGGGTTGGGGGAGGGAGGAGTAACTGGCAGCAGCTGTGGGGTAAACTTGTAGCATTTTTCTCAAATGAAATGCAAAAACGAGCAGAGCCATCTTCCACTTCTCCGGCAGCACAAAGTAATATTTACAAAAGAATATTCCTTTGCATTTATTTTCTCTTCGGCATCCCTGCTTTGCAGCGTAGTGTATGGCAGATAGAAGCCATTTTTGAAGTGCAGTTAGCTTTGATCGGTGTGCGAGTGTCTACAGAGAGAAAAATAAATCCTAATGCTCTGAATTATTTATTATTTGTCCTCTGTTTTGTATTAGAATCAAAAAAAGTATTTTAATACATTTATTATTCATTTTTTCTATTAGGTTTCATTACTTTTTCTCGTTTTAACTCAAGATAATAGCAATATTATTTCCATCAAGCTCAAGTTGAATAATTTCTTACCAAGTGTTTGTATTTGTTATCTAGCTCTTTGGTTGCCTTGGGAAGAATAATATTTAGTAAATGTATTGATTGGATTCTCGGTATCTTTATTCCTTGTGCATGAGGGATTTGGGAGTAAAAGATTAGAGACGTGGGAGGTGGGGGGGCTCAGCGGATGTAGCCGAGCTTGGCGGAAGCCTGGCTGCAACTGTCGTTGTCGCTGTAGCTGTAGCTGTCGCTGTCACCGCTCACTCCTATCTCCTATCTCCATTCTCCATTCCGACTCCATCTGCGGCCCCGTCCCGCTCCGGCTGAACTCAACATCCGCTGGACAATTGATGAACGCCTTTGTTGTTGTATGCAGAGTGGATTCCAGTTCAACTCCAGTGCCTGTCCCTGTCCCCGTCCGCGCGCAAGTTTCGAGCAAGTTCAGTTACCATTTGCCGTGTGGAAAACTTTGTGCAGTTGACATTCACGGAGAGGGACGTATGCGGGGATGGGGGATGGGAACTCGGAGGATAGGATTTTATCCAAAAGGTCCTGCGGATCGTCGCCTGATGTTTTTCGTTTCGTTTCGCGCCAGCAGTAAAAGTGCCGAGTTCAAAGTTTTGTTTACAAAGTTTTCAAATTTTTGTGGCACCGAGTTGAACTTCCGCCGAGCGCAGGCATTCCCCTTCCCATTTTCCCATTTCCGGCTGCTGTTGATGATGTTGCTGCTGGCCCTGTTCCCGGACTTTCAGCGGACTATCCGCCCGTCCGGGCAGCAGATGGTCTTCGATCCGCGTCCATCCATCATTAGCCACAATTATGTGGCGGGTCTATTAAATTTCCATCAATTGGCAAATGTAACTAAATGATGCAGAAAATGCACGGTTAATAGCAATGGCTGGCTGCCTGCTGCTGGCTGTGAGGTTGCAGCACTCACTTGTGCACTCGAGGGCCGTTGCTCAGACACATCCTGCGGCTCCTTCAAGTTGTCATTGCGCGTAAAATTATGTCAATGCTTGTCAACTTTTCCGCGGAGCCAAGTTGCTCGACAAGTGCACCCTGTAGTGTCTTTGAGAGTGCATTGAGTGAGCGACTGAAAGTTTTCTTTAACCCGCTCCCCGACCGCCGCTGCGGTTCCCCGTTCTTGTCCCTCGCCTTCGTGTGTGCCAGTGTGTGTGAGTGCGTTATTGACTATGCATAAAGTGCATTTACAGTGCTTCTCTCAGACAGAAGGAAGCCGCCGGAATGGAAAAGAGCGCTTTCAGCTGCTGGCTGGGCTAGCAGCGAGGGCAGAGTGTGAGGGGGAACTTTTTTAATTTAATGTAAAAATTATACCCGCCGAGGCAGCCTCAAACAGAAGTCACGGGAAGTCCTTAAAGGCGACAACTTCGTTGAGGCCAACTTTACGTAAACTTGCCGCTCGCCTTTTTCTACAAATTAGCCTGGTTAATTAGCAGTGTATGTGTGTGCATCTGTGTGGGTGGGGCCCCACGCTTAACTCGAGCTAAATTTAATAAGTTTCGCTCGCCAATTAGTCCTTCCCCACACCTTCCCGCCCACCTCGCCTGCATCCATGCATGAAATTCCCAACGAGTTATCCCGAAAAGCACGCGCTGATATCCGTAGAGTAAGTGGAACGTTTTGCCCAATTATTGTCTTGAAGCCCACGGGTCTAGCCGCTAAGCCACTAAGCAACCACCGTGTAAATACTAAAGTAGTGCAACTAAAGCCTTCGACTGCCTGATTTTACTTTAACTCCCCATACACCCCCTTTTCCGAGCACCTTGTAGCCTGCAGGCACTTCCTCGCGAGTCGTGATTAGCTATATGTATATACGAACTGAACCGTTCGCGGTTATAGCGAGCAGTAAACACAGTAAAGACACACGTCAACGGACGCACCTCCCCATTCCCCACAAATAATACGAACACACACCCACACGCCCACACTCACACAAGGACACCTACGTATACTCTTCTTAAGCAAATATTTATATACTTATATCATACACAACTTATATGATAAGTGTCTACTCTTTTCCTTTTCGTCTCTTTTTACGCTCTGACATTTCATTTTCCGATAACAACCAATGCGCATTTAACCGCCACACGCCCACCACAACAATTGTAATGTGAACTCCACACCAAAACCTACACCAACAACACCACACCAACACCTCAACAACTCAACAACCGCACCACCACAACAATATAACAACAACAACAACACCAACAACCCCGAAAACACCACAAAATCAGAGCGTGCCGGTCCTTCGCACATTCGGCGGTCATCACATCGCGTAGCGCGAGCGGGAGCGGGAACTGGGCGTGGCCAGCACCGCAGCGACAGTAGCGGCGACCACTTGCAGCTCGCCGTCGACCACGATTGCAACGCCCACCGGTACACCGCCGCTGCTGCCGCCGCTGCCGTTGCCCAACGCGTTCGTGGCCATCAAGACCAAGTCCGACAGCAACAGCAATAGCAACAGCAACAACAGTCTCGCCATGCACAGCGGCAACAACAGCTTCAAATCGAGTGGCCATAGAAAGTCGCCGCAGCCCCAACCGCCGCCGCTGCCCCTCAAGAACGGTTCCAAGCTGCAGCAGCAACAGGGAGGCGGCGCGGAGTCGCACTACCAACACCTGAGCTACAACACACGCAACACCCTGGACCGCAAGCAGGCCAACGGCTCGGGCTCTGGCGGCGACTACTGCACCCAGATCAATCCCCACTATCTGCAGACCTTCGACAGCCTGGACCACTACAGCGTGGCCACCATGCAGCAGCAGCAGCAGCATCAGCAGCAGCAACCGCTGCGGAGCCAGTCCAAATCGCAGATCTACAGCTACGGCAGCAGCGGCACTGCCAGCGACAACAGCAGCCACCAGCAACAGCTACCGCAGCAACAGCAGCAGCAGCACTATCACAGCAGCAGCAACATTGCCCATATCGAGCACCACTACCATCCGCAGCACGGCGGCGATCGCTATAGCCACCCGCACGTCCAGCAACAGCAGCAGCACCATCACCAGCAGCACCACAGCCTGAAGCACCCCAAGCACGGCAAGGGTCACAAGAACGGCAAGCACGGCTCGAAGGGCAGCAGCAGCAGCAGCAAGTCGCAGGACGACTTCAAGGCCATGCACAAGCAGCAGCAGCAGCAACAGCAGAAGTGCAGCAACAAGTCGTCAAAGCGCAATGGCTGTGGCAACCAGGGGCCACTGCCACTGCCACCGCAGCAGCAGCAACAGCAGCACTACTCCAGCTCCAGTGATAGCCTACCATTCGATAATAACTATTATTAGACGCACTTGCACCCTAAAGCACACACTAACCGCTACCCAAGGGTGGTGACGGATCGGGCTGTCCCAAAAAATAGTTTGAATATTTTGGTTAAATTCCATAAGAACATAATTCGTTTAAGGCATGTGGCATCTTCTTTACATGTCATAGAAATATTGTCACACAGATAACTAACAAATCGAAGAGTAGCACATTCTGTGGATTTTTTGGGACAGCCCTTGAATGCCAGCCAATACACACAGATACACACGCAGCCACACACAGTTGTGTTCGCCAAATGGTTGAAAGTTTTCGTTTGATTGAGAGACTCTCGAAGCTGAATTCAGTGCTGCAGGATGCATTCCTAAATGAAATGCAAATTTGATTTGCAGCTGCCGGAAGACAATTCCATTCCTGGCGTTTTTTTACAGCTGCAACATAAGAGCGGCTTGCCCGGAACGAGTTTAGTGCTTCGACTACAATCTGTTGTGTTGGGAAGCTTGTTGTTGGCTCGAACGATAGCCCCTAAATGAATTGATTATTTACATAGTCTATAAACTAATTTAGTTCGTAGGAAATGTCGAATGTGCGGCAAATGGAGAGCCATTGAACATGGCCAGCAGCTTATTGTTTATTGTGTACATAGAAATGATAAGCGTGTAGAACTAGTTAATATCTATTGTAGACCTAAGCCAGGCCCACCAGCCCCTGTCCAAAGACCTCTGACCCCAGCCCCTGACCTCTGACCCCCGATTTGTAGCCCATTCCCCACGCCCCAAAAAGCTCACCAGCCACCAACTTCAGCACCCGAAAGCAGACCGCGTTCTTGCCCCAAACTCGGCTAATCTGATTTTGTTTATTTATTTCATTAACGAATTGCTTGAAATATCTGCCAACAACTCAAACCACACAACAACAACAACAACAACAACATCGACACACCACAAACCACACCACCGCTTACACCTCCAGTCGAGTTCCCAGGCCCGAAGCCGAGGCCACGACGAGCTGGGCAACCTGCTCTGGCAGCAGGAGGCATCCGAGTTCATAGGGCAGTATCCCTCAGATTCCCAGTTGAACCGCTGCCCGGTGCCGCCCCTGCGCCACTGCCACGCCCCCGGGCACGGCCACGCCCCCAACACGCTGACCAAGCGGAACGCGGATCTGTTTAGCGGCGACCTGGGCATACCCGAGATCAGCACGCACGTGGGCAGCGTGGTGCACACCTTCGAGACGTTGGCCCTGCAACGGCGACTGGCGGAGGAGGAACGCAGCCCAGACCGGGAGCTAAGTAAGTATGAGACCGGCGGCACCACTCCCACCACCACCACCAACACCACGCAGAGCAAGTACAGCCAGCTGAAGCGCCGCTCGCAGGAGATGCGCCAGCGGCTGGGGCAGCAACTGCACCGCCAGCGGTTGCAGCAGCAGCAGCAGCAAAAGCAGCTGCAGCAACGGCAGCAGCAACAGCCACTAGCACGCTCACGAACACAGTCGCAGCCACAGCAGCAATCCTTGCACGAGGGGGTTTTGACCAACAGCTGCAGCACCCAGACTCTGGCCTCCAGCTTCTGGCAACAGCAGCCGCAGCCACTGCGATTGGGACCATCGCCAGGTAGCAGGGAGCAGCTGCAGCAGTCCACCTTCGAGGACTACCGCAAGAACCTCTTCGGTACGCTCAGGCGGCACGGCAGCGTTGCGGACGAGGAAGCGGAGCTGCAGGACGAGTCCTTTATTGTAAACGCGGCCTTTGATGAGATCTTTGCCCGCTACGATGACGAGAACGAAGAGGAGAAGGCCGCAGAGCGGAGCCACACGCAGACGCAGACCACCACCGATGACATCTTCGAGGACGAGCACATGCTGGTGAGCCTCAGCGAGCTGGACGACGAGGTTTTCGCCAGTCGGGCCCAGACGGCCTGCACGACGCCCACCACCAGTGCGGCAGGGCGAACGCCCAAGCACAGCACGCCGCAGCTTAATCTGAACAAGTATCCCGCCCCGTCTCCACCCCGATCCCGCACCCTCACGAATCTCTTCGAGCGGCTGAAGTCGCAGGATCATAAGCTGCAAAAGTACCCCGGGGAAGCCACACTCAACGAGGCGGCCGACTTCAACCGGGGATCCACCGTAAGCAAATCCTTCGTGCAACAGATGAGGAAGCCTTCGCACAAGCAGAAGCGGGCACCCAGGCCACCGCCCAAGCCACAGTCCCGCTCCCAGGTGGCCATCGCCCACGTGACGCCGCTGCGGAAGGCCCTGATCTTCCCGAAGCGGTCCAAGTCCTCCAGCGAACTGCTGCTCGACGACCTGAGCGTGCAGGCGCGTAAGTATCACCGATGGACGGAGCAGGGATCAGCGCTGTAGACGAGATCCGTGGGCACCCAGTTATGCACCTGTTTCTCACCTGTTGACCAGTTTGACCCACCTAGATGTTAAATCGATTCTCACGTACTATGTATATTTCCGTTTACCCAGAGGCGACGCTTTTGTAGACTAAGTGACCCCCAACCAAATCGACCCCGACCCCTACTTCCGAGTCCCCCAAGCAGACCCCCAAACCGATCCCGAATCCGATGTAGCTGAGAATGAGGAGAGCGCAGCTATCCCGCCGCCATAACGGAAGATAGAGATACGACCCGAAGCGAACCCAAAGAGAATTGAGCCATACGAGGATAAGCACCCGCAGAACTAAACTAATTTCGTAATTACTTAATGAATTAATTAAATTAAGCCAAGTACATTACTCGAATATGCATGAAAATCAATTTAAAGACGACTAACCATATTTACATATATGTGTACGCATACATTACTGTACAAATAGGATCGAAGACGCCCCTGCGCTCTGGGGCCTAGATATGGAAATGAAAATCAAACGGCAGATCGTGCTCTCAACCTAGTGCAAGTTATTAACGAGTACAAGTTTGTCTCTTCAATTATTGTTTAATTTCATCAATGAATATACCAAACAATCCCGATATACATCTATACATTATACGGATATATATAAATATATATATAAAGCATATAACTGCGTCATTTGTTGTAACTTGTAGGATAATTGCAGAATCAAAGCAAATGTAAACCAAATAAAAGATGAAACATTACTAACTCTTACCTGCATGCAATAAAAGATTTGAAAAAGCAAAACCAACATAAAAGACTTTTCTTACATTTTGGCTGAATATATATATTCAAGAAGCAAAAGGTTTGTATCTCAAAAAAGATCCCCAATAATGCCATCAGTTCAGTAAGGATGGTATGTATATTGCTTTTGGGTATATCAGTTTCTCAATTTAAATTCATGAAACATCTTAAGAATTGCGAACAGTCCAGTAGCTGTTAGATGGACGTAGAAGCAACTTGAAGAGCCGGATATTCGGACGACCCATCAGGGGACTGTGGTTCTGCTGAGCAAAGTTCCACTTCAGCAGAAAGACAATACTACAAAGAAAAGTATTTTAATTTCAGGTAGAATATGGGCAAAGTCAACTCACAAGCGCTCCGGTCCGCATAGAGTGTTAGAACAGCTTTCGTACGACTCCCACGATTTCCCTGCCGGCAACCGTGCGATCTCCTGCTCCCACTGCGACCAGCTATACCGGGCAGTATCTTGTTCCTCGGCCCAAGTGAGGTGTGCCGTGGGATTCTGCAGGATGAACCGCTGCGCTTGGTAGGTGCGCGTCGTCCGGTCAACGAACTCCATCACAAAGAGCAGCTCGTGGTCTCGCGAGTGAGTCAGCGCATACAGCTTGTCCGTGCCCAGGAAGTACTCCCCCGCCGCGATGCTGTTGTACCCCGTGCGATACTCCAGGGCGGAGCGCCTGGTCCCGTTGAATCGCTGCAGCACCAGAGTCCAGCCGCCCTCGTCCAGCGCCTGCTCGCAGAACACGTCGAACGGCTTACTGGCCTCCTCCAGTTGAATGCGGGTGTATCCATATTTATCGGTCAGCGCACAGTTGCGCAGGAAGGCGTTGGAGGCGACGGACAGCTGCTCAGTGGCATTGGCCAGACGACTTAGTATCTCATTCTGTTGCTCAATCTTTTCTTTTACGCTTCGGACTGCGCTGGTCACAGCTACTGAGTTGCTATCGATAAATAATTGTTTTAAATTGTTATTAAATAATGAGTAAATTATCTACCTGCCGGGTAATTTGACATGCACTCCGCGTGGACTTCGCTGTGAGGCGAGGTTGCCTTGGACAAAAAGGACCACGAAAATTATCCCAACCAACACTCGACTTGAGAACATCGTTTCGCTTGGGGAACTGGAACGTTTGTGAGCTACCATCATCTGGGCATTGATAGAAGCTCACAGAGCTGCAGATAAGACTACTGATAGCTCCTACCTTGACCGCACCATGCGAGTGCACTGGCCAAAATCGAAGTGTGCAGCTTATCACTCGCCGGCTTTGTGGCGCCTCACGTGTGGGCAGAGATGCTCCACTCTGGCAGGTGATCTCCTCAGGTGGGCAACCAGGGCTCTTTTCGTCCTGAAAGTCTGTAATCCTAGCTCGCAGACGAAGGTTTGCAATCTGCAGTGCACCTTGACGTCACGCTATAAGACGATTACAGGCATTTCGGATTTGCCTGGAATTGGTTCGAAGCCTAATTTCTGTCTCCAAGCACATGAAACCTGGTAATTTTAAAACTTGGAATAAAGTGCCGAATATTGCCCCATTATTCCACTTGCAGCTCCTTACGACGTAGTATGCCAACCAAGAGCTCGTTCTGCTTCAGATATCCGCTGCACAAAACCTTTTCCAGATGACGTTGCCATCTTAATTGTTTTAGGAATGGGTTCATGAATTAACGCAGTTCCATTCATTTTAAGAAATTAAAATTTTAATTCACATGGCACATTAAATGAATATTAACATTTATAAATGGTAGCTATAAATTTAATTATTTAATAAATCCCTCTATTTTATTATTTTTATATTTAAACAATTTTTTTGTTTTTTTGGTTTTTGTTAAAAAATGAGAAGTATTTAAAGCAGTTCAAACAAGCAGTTCCTGGGTCAGGACTTTGTTAAATCTATTATAAGCAGTGCAAACAAGCAGTGTATCCGTTATTCCGCAAGTCGGGCAGCACTGGGTGCTGAAATACAAATACATGGGCAGCACTGGGCACTAATCGCGCAACATGGGCAGCACTGTCAGCGGAAACGATTATAGTAATCGATAGTCGATAGTTCAGATACCATCGATAAATGTAAGGGGCATTCTTAAAGCTGTTAAAATTTAAATATTTTCCGTGTTATGCAAACTCAGTTCATAATGTCAGAAATTGATGAATTTGTACAGAATACGCCAAAATTAAAAGTTCTGTTTTGCGTACAACAACCACAATAAATCATTTCAAGTACCAACAATTTGTACAGTACAATTAAATTTACAAATACAATAGTTTTTTATCCCGCGCAATTCTTAAGACTTTATTAGTTTAACCTTAATTTTAGTTTATCTGCTTAATCTAACTAAATAAAACTCTTTACTATTACTTGACCAAAATTTTTGTATTTTGATTTCGGGATTGTGATCAGAGGTAGATATAGATAGAGCGGCAGGAACTGGAGCAGGACGCAGCTTCTTAGGTTACAATACTCTGGGCAATGGGCTGAGGATTTGGATGTGGCTGCGGAAGGGGAGCAGGGCCGAAGAAGAATGCCGACCAGCAGCGGCTAAAGGAGCAACGCCAGTCGGTCAGGCTGCTGAGCACATTCTTTAGCAGCGATGTGGCCTGCAGGGTCAGCCAGAGCAGGCTTCCTCCGATGAGGCCGGTGGTCAGGGCCAGAGCCCAGTACTCGCAGGCCAGAAAGGTTGCCTCCTCCACGGCAAAGACTTGCAGGACACCAGTGATGGCACAGTGGCAGAGTGACTCTACGCGGTGCCACAACTGGGTCAAGGTGACGTCGAGGACCAGGCAACAGATGAACGTCTCCAGGAGCAGGGCACTCCAGGAACTGGAACTGGGAGTGGTCTGCTGGGCTCTGCCTCCGCCCCTGAAACGCTGGCCAGTGGCATAAGGAGCGGGAGCCGCAGAGGGGAAGATCTTGATCGCTTGGAGCAGGGCTACCACGCAGGCGGAGAAGAGCCAGGCGCCCAGAAGCGATGCGGAGGCAGGCGCCTGGCGGAAATAGTGATAGTACGAGATGCCCAGCACCGAGTGGATCACCACCGCCATGCTCAAAGCTGAGATTCGAGCCATCTTCAATTTCCGAGATCCTCTCCAGCTACAGTTGCCCCACGCGATGATGTGAAAACCTTCTGAAATATTAAAAATCCGAAACTGAAATGAACTTTAATGGGTGACTAGTGAGGTTTCAGGCAAAGGCTTCTGCCTGATCATTGTTTATTTTCATTTCTTTTAAATAAGAGTGAGGAAAAATGAGTTAAAATAAGCTTAAGCTAAGTTTTGACGAAATTAAAAACTTTTCTGGGTCCTGCGAATACTCTGCAACGAGTTAAACGGGTATCAAAGGACTGTGCTCTAAGCACAAGTCCTTGAACTCCGAGAATCCTGAGACAATTAATACACATTTATAATCTAAATTGTAAAAACTACACCATTTACTGGCAGTTTAAACAAAAGTTTTAAGGAGCTGCTTGTGGAGATAAAATTTCAGCAGGATTCAAAAAGGTATCCATCCGGACGTAATGGGCGACGGATGTGGTGGTTGAAGTGGCGTCTTATGCAAATTGGGCAAAGTGCATGGCCATTTTGGCAAAACTGCAAACTTTGCCAATTCCACTGACACGAACACGAGCAGAAATCGGAGCCGCACATTCGACTTGACCCAAATGTCTTGTTACGGCGCACACACAGCCACTGCCACTCCACCCGAAGAATAGCACCGAGTACGCGCCCGCCCCTTTGCGAAATTGTAATGGCAATTTGTATGCAAAATTCGGAGAATGTAAATTTCATGCAACACATCGAATAAATTGAAGTCGGCAGGAATACAAATGGAACAGAAAGAACTCAGCAATAACAACAAAGTGTCCCATGTCCGGTGGCGAGTAAATTTGAAATGTGGCGCTTTATTCAATTTTGGGAAATGGTGAGCCTTCTCCTGGACAACTGTTGGCGATCAATTTATTCGGTAGAAATTATTCTGTGTTTCATTTTACATAATTGTAAGTCCTAGAATCAAATCTAAGTCGAGTCTGAAAAGAAAATAAGAAATAAAAAATGATTTTTTAATGGTTTCATTTTTCTAATACATATAATTTTCATTTCCAAACCTATGAACATGGGTTAGAGTTGTTACTTCCGTCGGAACGTTAAGATTTGGTTCACAACAATTGTATTTCTGATGTCTTCATTTGAATTGTTCTCACCAAGTGTTGAATAATTAACTTTATCCATTAAAATTTTTTTATATTCTAAAAATTAAAATAAAAGAGAAATTGTAATTTCAATAAAGCTGACTGGGAAACTATTAACACGAACAATTAATATTTATTTGTTTAAAGTAAACATTAGCAAGTAACAAACACTTTCAATTTAATTATAAAAAATGTAGTTAGAGTTCCTAGAGTATTTAGAGGGAATTATGCCAACATTTCAATAGGTTTTATGTCAATATTCGTGACAGCATGTACTTAAATTTGTGTGGTTTCAAATGCAACAAAGGTTTCCTTAGTTCGTTCATCTCTGAATCACAGGCATTGAAAATGGAAATGCTCTTATCTCCAAATTGAATATGAATTAATTTATGTCAAGACAGCTTTCCACTATCAAGGATTTCATTTTATGGCAAGCAATCTATTACTTGGCAACAGTATTTTTTGGTAGTGAGTCATAGACTATAGCTAGTCTAGATATGATTTCTTGTTTTTCCTCGTTGCAGGTATTATAACAATTTTTAACTTGGCTTGGTCACTTGTATTTACTTTCACTTGGTTTCGTTTCAGTTTTCATTTGGTTTTACGTTGGATATTGAACCACACAAACCTCTCTAGAACCGAATTTGTCCTTAAAACTAGTGTAAAACAAATTCGGATCTACAGGGTAGACGTGGAGCAAACTGGCGCAGGGCAGCCGTTGCGGGATAATAAAGTCAGGTGAGGCAGGTGAGCAATCACGGCTGCAAAAAAATAAAAGTGAAAATATTAATAAACATATACAATGTGTGTGTTGTATGTGTGTATGGGTAATTTAGGCAACGCGGCAATTACATGCGCCTCAGCCAAATTATATTTATCGTGCCACACGTGATGCGACGGTTTCCTTGCCTCCTGTTTTCCCTTGGAAACTATGAAATGACCCATAAATGTGATTACAAAGCTCGCCTTGGACTGCCAATTAAATTGAGGCATTTCGCGGCTTCCCGTGCTCCGTGCCCCTCCTTTGAGTTTTCCTGTCACGGAAACCTTTTTGAAGGAGGCTCCTGCTCCGTGGTGTCTTCGCTGTCGCCGCGGGAAAACAACTGAAGCCAAGACCTCAGCGACCGCTCCGAGATTAGGCAGAAGCCCGAAAAAAAAAATCGGTGCGTTGTAGGAAAAGTAATGCCGTGCCTTATCGGAAGAAGCGGCGATAAGATAAGATACGGCCGCGATGTCTTTGGGGAGTGCTTAGGGCGCTTGTATCTAATTGATTGCCCGCGGATTACGGCACTTTCTTCGCGTCGATAAAATAGCTGCGAGGCCTCGGAACTGGGTGGACGAGAAACACATTTAATGAGTGATAGATCTGCTTCTGGGTCTTCTGTTTGCACTGAAATCAATCAGTGAGTCGCCTCGCTAAGCTCCCGACCTGTCGCTGGATCGCTGTCGCCAGCCGGCTCCCTCGTTAGGCGCCACCCAAAGCCGCCTTGTCCCTGCTCCACTTTGGTAACGATGGCGGCGATGATTCAGCACTAAGCCCCGCTAAGGCTGCTGAGTAATGGCTCAAGGTACTGCCTTGAGCTCTGCTCCTCCGGTGCAGCTAGTTCTCCGGTATGTCCTGTAATGAAATTTCAATTAATTAATGACTTTCTAGCAGTATTCATTAGCACTAAACGGCTGGGCCTGGACAGTGGTAAGCTGGCAAAGTCAAAAACCTTTTCGGGGCTAGGCGGGTTAGCCTGGAAATCCCTCGGATTAGGAGCGTAATGGCAACAAATCTTGCGTAAACAAAGGAAAGAGGACAAATCGTTTGACTTTGCACACCCTCTAACGCTCTCTCCCTGTCTAGCTCACTCGCCTCCTCTCGCTCTGCCTCCCTGCGGTGCCTCTTTGTCTGCAGCCCTGTTGTCCTTTTTTTTTCTTGCAGCCTCAACATGGCTGCTCCGGATTTTACCCTGCTGGAGAGTGAGAGAGTAGCAATGGGACAGCGCGAGAGAGCGAGAGCGAGCGAGAGCTCTCCAAATGTGTACACACAATCCACAAGGTCCTCGAAGGGGAGGAAGTTGCGAACGAGAGAGAGGCTAAGCCAGAGCGAGAGAGAGAGAGCGCGCGACGGAGAGGGAGAGTTAGGGTGAAGGACCAGGCAGGCAGGCAAAAGGCAGCTGGGCCAAAATAGCTTTATATTCCAGCGATCATTCGCAGTTAAAGTGCTCTATATAGCAACAATTTGGCCAAATTAACGCCGTCTTGCCAAATCGAAATTCGCGAAAATAGATTACATCACTCCACGCCAGTCCCCTCGGAATCAGAAATGCTAATTGATTTCACGTGGTCAGAAGTTAACACCCAACGCGAAATCGTCAGCAAATAAACATACGCAATGGCCTCCCCAAGCTGGCTAATGCTAATTCAGTGCAAATATTTGCCGACATTAAATATATTAGGGAAATGATAGATCTGTCGCTAATTTAGCTGAAGGATTTCGGTAACGAAACCTACAATCTGAGCGCATTGTGTACAGTCATGCCGAGACGCTAATGATGGTCATAGTGGGGGTACTGTAAAGTTCTATCTTTAGAAATCTGTGTCACGCACAGTAACTTCCAAGATTTAGAAGTCAAAAGCTTGGGTGCGCCGAAGAAGGTTAATGCTTCTCATATTCCTATTCGAAATTCTTGACTCAAATGTTCTTATTTCTGCTGAACTTAATGCCCATTAATAGAAAGTTGATTTTCCATAACAAGAATCATAAACTTTATATCTCTCGTTTAACGTTTATTTGTCCAGACCATTCGATCTTTTTTTAAGCGGTTTTTAAGACACTCGTCATTCATATGCGATTTTTAAAATAGTTTTCTTTTATTTCTTCATCGAATTTCTTATCGAAAACTTCATTTCAGTTAAGTCGTTACCTTATATACACATGCAAGTTAATGATGCCTGTCATATTTGTGTGTGTGCAACGTCTTTTTTAATTCGGCAAATTTATTTAATTGTCTGCCCATTGTGTTCCAGGAACATTGATTAATTAATTCACAAAGTATTCCCCCGATATCTCGGTCATTATCTGTATTGATAAGTATGATGTACGAGCAAGCCAGATATCATTTCGGCAGTCTTTAGAAACTCTTGTGCTATTTTTGTGTCTGCTGATATAGACACAAGGAAATGATTTTCAATCGAGCCGCAGGCTTACGTTCCCCATTAATTATCTTTTACTTAACCTATTAACTCAGTTTAGTAAGCCACCAGAATCACTCAATCAGTTCGTTCTTAGCTGTGTGTCCGATAGCACACCTTCGAATGTAATGACAGAAGGAAGGTTCACGGAGCTATCCCCTCCGGAAGTGGCGAACAAAAGACGGGCCAAGACCGCTGAGCTTCCCATCTACCAGTGCACTGTGAGAATAAATGGTATATATGTAGAAAAAATATTTTATGTTTGCAAAAAACTCTAGAGTAGTCACTCTATATAAAAGAATGTGACTGCAGTGAAATTGTTTAATTTTAGGTATTATTTATAGTCTTGAAGACAAAGTTATAAAAATGTTCATATTCTATTTGACTTCTATAAAATAAGAGGTATATTTTTATCAGAATTTTATTTATTAAATATTCACTTCATGAATAACGAATGATAAATTTGAAATTTAAATACGGCAGAAATGAAACGAAAGGAAGTAAAGAGGAAATCCTGTAAGTATTCTGTAAATCAATACATTCAAGAATGTGATTTGCAACTATTTCGCCGAGTGTGTTTCCCCCTTGGCTTCCGCTAACCTATTCCCTGACCAGACCCATAAACCATCGACCATCCAGCAACAGATACAGCGGCACAAAGGGGCAATGACTGGCGAAAATTTGTGCAATGCTGCCCTTAGCTCATGAAGACGACTTCGCACATAAATCAAAGTCTCTCTGATGGGCGAGGAGCGGTGCGGGGGGCCCAGGGATAATTTACCTTGGTCAGTGCCAAATGTCACTGTGTATTGTGCCGGCGCGTCACTGTTCAATATCTATTTGCCCCACTGTGCCGAGTGCCGGCTGCCGGCTGCCGACGGCCCTCAGCCATGTTTTGTTGTTTGCATCAAGTTGCGGCGCTGCGTTGCTGCGTTGCTGCGGAGCTTCGGAGGCCAAGGCTGTTTCGGTTTACTGAATAATATTATTATTGCTACTTCACCTTCTTGCCGTTCGGGGGGCAGGCAGGTAGAAATGGGCAGAGAAAGAGGTAAGAAAGAAATTCCGAAAATGGTTCGCGGTTCGCGATTTTTGTTGTGTTTATTTTCAACCTGCCCGGGCTTGCGGCATTTTGTATCTGTACATCTGTATCTGAAACTGTATGGGTATCGGCACCACGGTTTAAGCATCTGTATCTGTATCCCTATCCCGTCATATCCATCGTACGGGGCCCACATACCGGTCTCCGTCTCCTTTTTATTTCTCTCCCGATATTGTCGGTGTCCGTTTGTTGTTTACAAAAATACGCGCCTTCCTTTTCGCATATTTGGTGGCTTCCTCTGCTGGCCTTTTGCATTTAATTTCATTTTAGTATCTTAATTTATCTTTTCGCCGAGAGAAGCAGGTTCCTTTAGGCCAAAACCAAACAAAAATCACAACAGATACTCATAAACTGAATTAATAAAATTAGTAACAAGAAAGGAAGCTAACTTTGGAAAAACGAAGATTATATTCCCTCGCAGTTTGATCTTGAAAAAAAGATTATAAATCTGTCAAAACTGCCTTAATTTAAATTCGAAAAGCTTTTTTATGCTAGACTAATATTATAATATCCTGAAAAAATATAATAAAATCATTCCCATTGCATCTTGAATATCTTTGATAGCAATTAATTTAGAGATATTCCCAAAGGTTTAGCACTACTTAAACTTGCATTAATTTTCTCTCTGTGCACTTTATAAAGTGCAAGGTCCCAGGGCAGCTGCATTCCCACTGGGTGATTGTTTAAAAATTAGCATGAAATTCCAATAAATATGTCAGACTGCAGTTACCCCAAATTAGGTGGTAACAGTTCCCAGCTAAGTTCTGTTTGTTTCTGCAAACTCATGGGGTTGGTCGGAATCTTTGGGGATGGTGTGCTAAGGGTATGTTAATACCAACAGCTTGATAACGGGAATATTGTCGCAAGGAAAATGCAGCATATGGCAAGGTCAATGAAATATCCTTAGCCAATTTACGAAATCAAGCCGATATGAATGTATCTTTCATTTAAAAGTAAGTACCTTAAAATTTCTTTTGTGCATATAAGATTGTTTTTGACATTTTATGTCTGATTTTCTTAATAAAAATTTTAATTTAAACTGCGTCATAGATACATAGTTCGTATCTTTGTGTGCTTCAGCTCGCTTATCTCCTCTTTAACCTCTATTATTTCGTGACCCATTGACACAGAACTGGCGTCACCCGCTGCAGATTTAAATCTCAGAGAGCGCTTAACACTTTCCTCCGCTCATTCATATTTATGAGCCCCTCAGCACTCCCAATGCAAACTTTTAAAAATTCATATCTAATCACCGGCACTCCACTCCACCACACCCGCCCTCACAGAGCTGCCCAGCCTAAGCTCCCTTGTAAAGGGCCTAATTGCCCCGAGGAATTCGGACCAACATTGCATGCATTTTGTGGGGCATGTGGACAAACCGAATAATTATACAACAGGCCAGGCCAGGCCAGGCTAGATTTATGACTCATATTCAGGTCAAAGCACAACGAAAAAAGCAAACGAACTTGTTGGGCCCAGCACCTTCATAAAGATTCATAAAGATATCGCCCGAAAACCCGGAGACGAACAGCTCTCCGAATTTGTCAAGAGCCAAAAGAAAAAGAAAAAAACGAAGCTGGCCGTCGGCCAGCCGACCGTGGTTTCAATAACCAACGTCAGCAAATGCATAAAATAGCCATAAACTCTTATTTACTTTGTTTTTCCTATAAAGCCTGTGACCCAGCCAGTTTGGTTAGCCGTCACCTGCTCATTTGGTTGTTAGTCAGTTGCCGGGTTTGGGTTTAGTTCGAACCATTTGCATACTAAATGAGCAGCGAAACAATTGGTGAGGCGAAAAATAAAAATAAATATAAAACGGAGGGCAGCCTTTGAAGCTATTTGACTTTTAGTGCAGCCGCTTTCTCTGTCGTTTAATGGGAGCTTTTTCAACGGGGCTTCCCCGAAGCGAAAGCAGCGCCATATTGCTGCGCATCCAGGCCACAAATCGGATGACACGCACTTTGCGCGCATCCCGAAGCCACACACACACAGACACAGACTGCACTGAGTACATGTGTACACCAAGAAAAATAATTGATAAGAATTTAAAATATTAGAAAACTTTTTGCTTCGAACTTTTGAAGATATTTAATGCATGTTCTTGGATTAACAGCTGAACAGAAGCACTTGCAGAAATATTTCTTATAGATATTAGGCTAGACCGTTAATTTGATATTATAGTTTAGACAATAATTAAATTATTATATTTAAAATATAAAATGTCTCTTTTCTCTGTGTATTTATTTGCAACTTTGCTATGTACGCACAGCCATTAACTGCAGCCGCTGCAATCAAACTTGGGGGTTGGGTCACCATCATCATCCCCATCATGCCATCTCCCATTATTCCACCCCCTCTCCAGCTCACTCTCAGCCGGAGGCTTAACACTTTGCCACTTGGCGTATCTGGGCCCGATAATCATCGTCTTGGCCCCCTTCGTGCCAGCCTCCAGTCGGGCAGCTGTCGCCGCTCCTTGGACATCGCCACTAATATTTCGGTATACTACTTAACCCCATGCACTAAATGGCGGGACAAGTGCTTTCCACCAAAAGGAGCAGGAGGAGGAGCAGGAGGCAATTCGCAGAGGGGTTGGGCTGCTTGGGGGGTGGTTGCTGCTGCTGCTGCTGATAGCGCGACAACGAGGTTGAAATTCGGTTTGGCTTTTCCTTTTATTTTATTTTTTTTTTTTTTTTTGCGCCCGACTTTTAGTCGTGAGGGGTGAGAGTCGAGCTAACTACGAGTGTGTGTGTGTGTGTGTTCTGCGCAAATGAAAAGTGGATGAAAGGAGCACATTTCCGGGCGCTCACACACACACAACGGGGACGAGCTCTCGGAAAACGGGCACACGGATGTATACACTCACACAGAGGCAGCAGCGAGGACGACGACGAGTCAAAATGAGGACAGGCGCAGGCTTTGGAAATGGCAATTGACTATGGCGCTGCCATCAGCCCCCCATGGTGCCCCCTTTCAACACCCACTGACCCCCCTTCAATGCACATGCGTAGTGCTATCTGGTGACTTTGGCACATCGCCGTCTTTTTGTTTAAGAAATTAACATTTGCATTAATTTTGGAGTATTGGGACATACCTGTTTGGGAAGTACCCAAAGTAAAGGCAGCTGGAAATCCATTTTTAGGTTATTATACACTCAGCTTGTGGAGTGAATTGATTTTGGAATATATAATTCCCTATTTAGTTAGCACTTTTTCACAGAGTTCCCAGTTTTCTGGTTGTTTTTCTTGCATTTTTTGTATTGCATTGGCTTTTTTCGGCTCGCTTTCTGCAGCCACATCAGGATCGGGTCGCAGCCTCCTGCAGGATAATGGCCGCTCTGCTGCAGCGACGTCAGCAGCGACGGGCGATGGCCGCCTTTTTTTCTGCGAGGAGAACGCCCAACGTTCCGCCGCGCTCGGCATCAAATTTCAAACTGAAACTGAAGTGAGCTCAGCCAGCGTTCGTCGGAACCGCCGCAGCCGCAGTCGCTGCCTCCGTCGGCGTTCTCCGTCGACCCACCAAGCTCTACACTTATAAAAATATTCTTCTATATTAAAGAAATTGCCCTGAAGCTAGAATCATCTTCTTTAAGAAAAAATGTTCATGGCAAGGCACCATAAAAACAAGGCAATCTACTATAAATGTAATTTTTTAGGGTTCACTTTTGTATTTTTCTTAAATTTCCTCTTTGTTTAGCTGAAATCCTTTTTTTTATTAAATATATAAATAATTCGTGAAACTTTGAGTCTCCGACCTAAAATTTGAGTTGAAAAATCTCGAGCATGTAATTCCCGCCTGTTTCTAACAACTCTGGGCAAAAATGTAGTTTTTCTGTGCGATTTTAGGTAAATATTTTTATGAGTGTACGCTCTACGCTGGCCCGTAAGCGGTGAGCGGCGCTTTCTGCCAAAGTTGATAACAGCCATGATGCCTGCCGCTCTGCCCTCCTCCCTTTAGCTAACACCCCGCTTCC